>RJWK010043301.1:0-12815 GCA_004363435.1 Platanista minor
TGGTTGAGAGTCCGCCTGCCGATGCAGGGGACGCGGGTTCGTGCCCCGGTCTGGGAGGATCCCACATGCCGCGGAGCGGCTGGGCCCGTGAGCCGTGGCCGCTGAGCCTGTGCGTTCGGAGCCTGTGCTCCGCAATGGGAGAGGCCACAACAGTGAGAGGCCCGTGTACAGCAAAAAAAAATAAATAAATAAAATAAAAAAAAAAAAAAAAAAAAAAAAAACAGCCAGTAAATAGCAAATCTGAGATTCCAGTGCAGCATTTTCTAACATCGAATCTTGGACTTTCTTCAGTTTTGCAATTTTCCTGCCCACTTTATATGCCACCACAGGAAAGCCATAACACTTCTGCACTGAAGCAGAAGCTCAATGTTTCTGAAGAAGCAGTTTTAGATTACTTATATGTACAAACCAGGGCTCAATCAAGACCAAAATTACCACTCAAGAGTATGGTAGAGCGTATTTAAATTTGGAAACTTCAAAGACAATAACGTGTCATATGCCTTCCCCATCATAATGACAGCTGCCATTTACTGAATATTTAAAATACAGACTATTCACTTTCTATGCATTAAATTAATTCAGCCTCATATCAATCATATAAAGAGAAAATTTGAAAGTGAAGGATAGGAGGAGAATGGACAAAGTAAAAGGGTTAGGGAGAGAAGCTAGACTTCTCAGAATAAACCTTGTCCCTACAATTATAAAGCAAAATGAAATAGTGAAAAAAACATTTAAATTCCCCCAAAACAGAAGAAAAAAACTTTTAATTTGATATAAATGTGTGGGCACAGCCCAGTAGAGAGGAACATTTCCAAGTGATTTAAAACAGAGTAGTTTATCTATACATCTTTAGAGGGATGTACCCCAAGGACAAAACCGCCCAAAGCTGTAAAAAGGAATTCTGAAACTGTTTGGTGTAATAAAATTATGAGAAATAATATTGATATTGTTATTCTGAAACTATTATACAATGTATTTTGTGTACATAATTAATATGATATAATACAGTAAAGTAATATCACTTTAACATAATCACTGTCATTAGGACCTAAGATTTTTAGTATAGTAGAAAAAGAAGTATACATATAAAATCAAAGAATTTAAATAAAACCTCTGTATTATCACTGGACATGGAAATATCAGTACATATTTATGACATACAGCATTGTACACTTAAAAGACTTAAAAATGATATAACAAACTTGGTACCAAGAAACATCACCAGCATACAAAATTGTTATCTGAATATCTTTTCCTATTAGAGGAGACAGACTGGAGAAATGACAGATTCTATCTATGACAGAAAATTTACAAGATGAGCTTAAAACGCTTTATTATACCAGAAAGTAAAGAAGCTATCAGAAACTACTGGGGCCATGCCAAAAGGATTCAGGAGGCAATGTAAAGAGACTCCCACTGGACCAAGATGAAGCATTTTATGCATCTAAAGGCATCATGAAATTTATGGGTTAAAACACATCAAAAATGTGAAAAATCAATGATAACGTGTGCCATTTAGAAAGAAAAAAAAACACAAATGGGACCTAATTAAACTTAAAAGCAAAGGAAATGATGGACAAAGCAAAAAAGACAATCTACAGAATGAGAGAAAATATCTGCAAGTGATATGACCGATAAGAGGTTAATAGCCAAAATATGTAAATAGCTCCTACAACTCACTTTCCAAAAAAAAAAAACCCAATTGAAAAATGGGCAGAGACCTGAATAGACAGTTTTCCAAAGAAGACATACAATGACCAACAGGCACATGAAAAGATGCTCAACACTGCTAATCATCAGAGAAAGGCAAATCAAAACCACAATGAGATATCACCTCACACCTGTCCAGAGTGGCAGTCATCAAAAAGACCACAATTAACAAATGTTGATGAGAATGTAGAGAAAACGTAACCCTCATATTATGTTGGTGGGTATGTAAACTGGTGGAATCACTATGGAAAACAGTATGAAGTTTCCTCAAAAGACTAAAAATAGAACTACCATATGACTCAGCAATTCCACTCCTGGGTCTATATCAGAAGAAAATGAAAACACTAATTCGAAAACTTACACGCATCCCAGTGTTCACAGCAGCAGTATTTATAATAGCCAAGACATGGAAGCAACCTAAGTGCCCATCAACAGATGAATGGGTAAAGAAGATGTGAGATACATATATTTATACACACACACTGGAATATTACTCAGCCATAAAAAAGAATGAAGCACTGCCATTTGCAACAACATGGATGGACCTAGAGAGTATTACGCTTAGTGAAATAAGTCAGACAGAGAAAGACAAATACTCTTGTTATCACTTATACATGGAATCTAAAAAATAAAAACAGATGTATATAACAAAATAGAAACAGACTCACAAATACAGGAACAAACTAGTGATTGCCAGTAAGGAGAAGGAAGGGGGAGTATGGGATTAAGAGGTACAAACTACTGTGTATAAAACAGATGAACAATAAGGATATATTGTACAGCACAGGGAAATATAGCCATTATTTTGTAATAACTTTAAATGGAGTATAATCTGTAAAAACATTGAGCCCGTATGTTGTACACCTAAAACTAATATAATATTTTAAACCAACTATACTTCCATTTTAAAAAAAGGGAAAAAAGTCAGTGACAAACTTGAAGTATGCTAAAGAATGAATTCTCAGTTTTTTTCTGCAAGCTGGTAATTAGAGAAAGAATCAAGTGTCCTACCTGCTTTTCCTATACAACCTCAGGGTAACCAAATACCTGAGGTTTATTTGTATAAAAGTATCCCAGCTAACAAATAACAGAGAAAGAATTAGAAGATTACCATTTTGCAAACCTCGAATAAAATAGTGGATCTAGGTAACTATAATCAATGGCTACTAACATCACACAAAGACAGAAAAGTGGACACCATGTGCCTCCTGTTGGAATTATGAAATACATTCTAGGAAGTATTTTTTTGCCAAAGCATTGACATAAGTCCAATCGAGCTTCTGGATATAACTATCATTTTATGGGAAATACAGCGGCAGAAGAACATGTTAAATATTACCATAGGGCTTCCCTGGTGGCGCGGTGGTTGAGAGTCCGCCTGCCGATGCGGGGGACGCGGGTTCAGGCCCCGGTCCGGGAAGATCCCACGTGCCGCGCAGCGGCTGGGCCCGTGAGCCATGGCCGCTGAGCCTGCGCGTCCAGAGCCTGTGCTCCGCAACGGGAGAGGCCACGACAGTGAGAGATCCGCGTACCGAAAAAAAAAAAAAAAAAATTACCATAGAGTTGGCAATCAACAAAATCCAGAATGTGAGAAATACTGCCGAACATCACTAACAACTCGATTTCTTCACAAATAAACTGTAAGGAAAGCAAAAGAGGGAGGAGAAGCTATAGTTTAAAAAAGATCTGAGAAATCCATAAAAATGCAATGTGTAGATATTGTTTGGATCTTGATTCAAAAAAAAAGCAAACTTTAAAAACAAATTTATGAGATAATTAGGAATATTTGACACTGGATTTTTTTAAGAAATTACTACAAATATTTATGTAGATTAATGACATTATAGTTCTTCAAAGGAATCCTTACTTTTAGGGATACTTACTTAACTAAAGAAATAAGATGTCTGTGATTTAGTTCAAAATAATAAAGGGGTTTGGGGGTTGGAATTATGTGGGAGGGTTGACGGAACAGAAGTTACTCTTAACTGTTATTTGCTGAAGATGGGAAATGGGTATGTGGGGGGTAGATTTCATTATATTTCTCTTTGCATATATATTTGGACTGTAACACAATAAGGTTTTAAAAATGTGTTTCAGTAGATGGGACTGCCAAATTCCACATGTGAAGCATTCAGAGATCTATATAATTTAAGAAAATTGTTTTACGTTAAAATAAAGAGCTCATCCAGTCATCAGTTTAAAACTGTTCTTCCACAAATCCTTTTACATGTAATGGGTATGAATCTTGGTCTAGAAACTCCAGTGTGTAAGAGAAAGAACTTCTTCAAAAATTTTCCTGAAACTCAATTTAGGTTCTATTTAAAGATCCAAAGAGTGGAGATATGTGGAAATTTAATTTCAGTCAATTGAGGATTACCCCCTATTTTTCCCTGGGGTGTGTCCACATGCAGGGGACTTGCCATATTGCTACGGTCTGGGATTAAGGGGCGTCTGGTCCTCAGTGTCGTTTGTCCGTGCTGACATCTGTGGAAACATCTATCGTGCCATCTGACCCTTGATCTTCAGTACATGCAGATCCCCAGGAATCATCCCTTTTCCACTCCTCAAAGCTCCTGAGGCCTGGCTTTTTCTAGTTGATAATTTGGTCTCCCTCTCAGATGCAAAGGAATCATTGTGACTACACCAGGCTGTGGTATAGAGAATTTCTGTGAGGTTCTCCCAGCCCTGCCTGCCTGGATACACAGCACAGCTACTCCTTCTTTGGGGTCTTGCCTCTCCCCAGGACTCTACCCTGAAAGGAAGCACGCGTCTCCTGTGCTCTTGCATTCCACGGATTTTCCCGGGGTTTCCTTTCCCTACTGGCCCTCAGTCCCACACATGGTCAGTGAAGTCAGGGGGCAGGATGTCTTCCAGGCACCTACTAATGTCGACTGCACCTACCTCCCCCTTCGCTTTCTTCTCTTTCCCATCTCAAGAACACCATTCTAGTCTCAATGCAGGAAGCCTTGTTCGTCTTTTTTTTGTTGTTGTTGTTGCGGTACGCGGGCCTCTCACTGCTGTGGCCTCTCCCGTTGCGGAGCGCGGGCTCCGGACGCGCGGGCTCAGCGGTCACGGCTCACGGGCCCAGCCGCTCCGCGGCATGTGGGATCTTCCCGGACCGGGGCCCGAACCCGCGTCCCCCGCATCGGCAGGCGGACTCTCAACCACTGCGCCCACCAGGGAAGCCCCCTTGTTTGTGTTTTTTAATCTGCTCTGAGTCATTTCTATTTCCCTGAGAGCTAGGCATTTGCCATTCAAAGGCCAAAATGAGACCCTTAGATCCTTTCTGAAACAACCCCTTCCCAATGGGAATGAATGGGCTGCCTGAGTGTAGAGCTAGGCAAGGGAAGGGAAGGGAATGATAATAATACTAACATATTTTTGAAAATAGTAACAGCAGCAAACATTAAGTGACAAGCACTATTCTTGTATTCTAATAATTCTAAGTATTAATTCATTGGATCCTCATAACAACCCTATGAATTACTATTACCTCCATGATGTAGATCATGAAACCGAGGCACAGAGAGGTTAAATTACCTGCCCAAGACTGCAAAGGTAGTAAGTGGTAGCACTGGAATTCCAGTCCAGGCAGTCTGGCTCCAGATCTGTGCCCTCTAAACCGTTAAGAAAGATAGGCTGGAAAAAAAAAAAAAAAAAAAAAAAAAAAAAAAAAAAAAAAAAAAAAAAAAAAAAAAAAAAAAAAAAAAAAAAAAAAAAAAAAAAAAAAAAAAGCCCCAATACATTTGAAAATGCTAGTTGAGGTCTTTTTTTCAAGTATATTCCATTTGTGTAAATCATTCAAAATATAAAACCAGCTGCCTCTTTATCATTTTCTTTTCTTCATCCACATACAGTGTAGATAATGTGGAAAAAGAAGGAAACTTCATATTAACTGGAGTCTCACAGATACATCTCACTAAAGCCCTGGAATTTACATGCTTAAATTTCCACTTTATTTTAGACGAGGACGCTAACCTTTAGTTTAACTAATGTTCTGATGGACCCACAGTGAGGACGTGGGAGTGCTGTGATGCAGCCCACCCAGTTGACCAAGGTCATGCGTATTCTCTGACCACACCAAAGAGCTGAACTGCGTTTCGACCTGAAATTGAAGGTGGACAGTTGCAAGGCCCCTACGAGCATCTGACCCTGCCAGGGGAGAGGAGATTCAGGCCGTGGGCCTGTCAAACAGATACCTTTTCACCAGCTGGGACTCTGCTTGCCTTTACACAGCATTAATGAAAAGGCTAGGGGAGTAACAGATGGAACACACTTGAACCTTCCAATCAGGGTTCTTCGATACCCTTCGGCTCCTCTCCGCAGCCATACATCATCTGCATTAAAAAGCCCTGTGGATCTTTCTCAGCTGCTTCCCGTCAGCCCACATAACGTCCTTTCCGGCAGTCCTCTGGGAGAGTCCCGTGTCCTCCTGTAATAGCAGACTGAGGAGGGTGCAAATAATTAGAACTTAAATTGTCACCTCAGACTCTCAAGTCAGTCACACAGCAAATGCGCCAGCTTCACATACGATACAGTCTCATTTTATGGAAATAAATGATCTAAACTGCTTAGTTCTGGGCAAAAGTTGATAGCGTATTTTATGTGTCCCAATCACTCATTTTTACGGGAGCAGAAGTAATCTCATTGATTAAGGTGAATTCTTCGGAGCCACCATCAGCGAACTCGACTTGGGTTCGTCCTGGAGTCCCATTCATTTAACTTTGGCTTTTCTTCTCTTCCCCTCACACACCATCAGAAATGATACATTTAATTCAAAAAGGTGTTTGTAGATGTAAATGTATTTAGGAATAAAGTTGCTCAGGTATATAAACGCTGTGGTCTCTGTAAAAAAGAGATTGTTATTGAGACACGACTGTATATGGCAAACTTGTTACTAAATTGATGCACAGAAAACACACACCGCCAGACACACTCACCTTGACTAAGGTTAAACTGTTCTCCTCCCCTTCTTGTCATAATAACATAATGATAGTGCTGTCATTATAAATATTTGGAGGTTTTCTGCATCTTGATAACTGATGGATTCTGAATGTTGGAGAATAATTTTTAAATCAGCGCAAGTGTCGTGTTCAAAGTGTTTCCTTGGATTCTGAGAATGAAAACCAGAACCATCTTGTATGTCTTAGGAAATGAGCGGGAAGCGGGAGAGAGGCGAATACACCCAGCGCTCTGTTATTTCCTAAGTCTTCCTCCGGTAAATTGAAAACGGTACCTCCCCTCTGTGAATCTACCACCCTCCACATGCTTGGCCCGAATGCCATACACCTGCTCAGCATCAGCCGGAACCCAACAGAGCATATGGCAGCTCACATATTGCCTCGTCCCAGGGTGGATTGGGAACGCTGGTCACCTAGGCTCTGTTTTCAAGTGGTGTGAAAGCAGCTGTGGGAAGCCCAGAGAATGACAGGCTCTCACTGCTCTTCTTACAGGGGAACAGAAGGGAAATGTTTTCAGATACCCAGCAGCTCTGACTTGACTGTTCTGTAAAAGAACACACCGCACACTGGCTTTCCCCTCTGTGAGCAGATGCATTAGCAGGGGAACCTTGATTTTTTTTTTTTTTTTTTTTTTAAACTGCTAGTCGATGGTGGTAGGCAGAATTATGGGCCCGAAAGAGATCCAACTTCGAATCTCCTAACCCTGTGACTATGTTATCTTACATGGCAGAGCAGAATTAGATAGCAGATGGACTTAAGGTTGCTAATCATCTGCCTTGCAAATAGGGAGATTATTCTGGATAAACTGGGTGGGCCCAGTGTAATCACAGGGGTCCTTAAATGAAGAAAAGGAGGCAGGAAATGTCAGAGTAATAGTATGTGAGGACTTGACCTGCTGTTGCTGGTTTTGAAGACGGAGGAAGAGGTCCGCTAGACAAGGAATGTGGGCAGCCTCTAGAAGCTGCAAAGGGCAAGAAACAGATCTCCCCTAGAAGCTCCAGAGAGGAACAAAGCCCAGCCCACACCTTGATTTTAGCCCAGTGCGACCCAGGTTGGAACTCTGAACTACACATACTAATAGAATAATGTGTCTTGTTTGGAGCCACAGGTTGTGCTCATTTGTCACAGCAGCAGTAAGAAACTGATAAGTGGAGTTCTGGCTTGAGCTCTGGTTCTCAGCTTTAGAGTGCAGCAAAATCAGCTGGGGAGCTTTTAAAAGTCCTCAGGCTGGGGCCGTGCCCCAGAGCAGTCATGTCAGCATCTCTGGGAGTGGGACCCCAAAATCAGGATTTTATAAACACCCTGGTGATTTCAATGCACAAGCAAAGTTGAGAAGCAATGATTTAGTGGATAGAGCCCCCAACAGTGTTTGGAGTCAAGAAAGCTGGGTTCACATTCCACTTCTATCATTTCAAGATTGAGCTGTTTATTTCACCCACATATTAAGTGCACATGTACACATATATTTGTGTCTATAAAATATAAACGCATACATGTATGTATACGTATGCACATACAAACAGCCCTTCTGTGAAATGGGAAGTTATTTGTGAGGTTTTACATGTAAAAGCATCTAGCAGGGAATAAATGCATGTAATGAAAGTTATTTTAGTATAAGTAGTTGAGAGCTACTGAAGATATTTTTTACAATCCTTCTCTGGCAACACCAAAAAATGTGTTTATAATGAAATACTACTCAGCCATAAAAAAGAATGAATTCATTCCGTTTGCGGCAACATGAATGGACCTAGAGATGATCATATTAAATGAAGTAAGTCAGACGGAGAAAGACAGATGTCATGTATTATGGCTTATATGTGGAATCTAAGAAAAATGATACAAATGAACTTATTTACAAAACAGAAATAGACTCACAGACAGAAAACAAACTTAAGGGTTACCAAAGGGGAAGAAAGATAAATTAGGAGTTTGGGATTAAAATATACACACTGCTGTATACAAAATAGGTAACCAACAAGGACCTACTTACTGTATAGCACAGGGAACTCTACTCAATATCTTATAATAACCTATAGCAGAAAAGAATCTAAAATATATATACGTGTGTATATATATATATATATATATATATATATATATATATAATTGAATCACGTGGCTGTGTATCTGAAACTAACACAACATTGTAAATCAACTATATTTCAATTAAAAAATTTTTTAATGTGTTTATTTTCCTATTTTGTATTTTCCTGGGCCTGTGTGCCTCAAAGTATGTTCTAATGTGGGAGCCATACTTAAATTTATGTCAGATCACTGACATCTTGGGAAAAGCAAGATTGTTTTGTAAAAGTCTTTTTCATGAGATTAAAACACTTAATCGGTCCTCACCAATTAAGCTCTCAGGCTCAGGGTGCCTGCTGTGACCTCAGGCCATTTCCTTAACCTTGTTCCAGCCATGTTAATAAAATAGGGACCCCAAGTCTCCTCTTTCCCATAGTTGCTGTGGGGATTAGAGGCAGCAAATAGAAAGTATCTCGCACAATGCTTGGCCTGCAATCGTGACTTCATAAATGAAAAGTTTATAATACTACAGGTCAAGTCCAAATCCAAAGAATGGAATGGAAGAATGAAGTGGGGGTGGGAGCAGAGGACAGTGAGGGGCTAGGCAGGGGGTCAGCGAAGACATTCAGGGCTGTGGCTGGGCCAGAGGTCCATCGTTTCGCACCTGCCCGGCAGGTGTGGCAGAGGTGGGTACAGCTGTGTGCAGGGGCTCTGGCCTGCTGAACACCGCACTCTGAGCCAAGCCTCAGGAGATGTGGAGACCTAGGAAACCTGGTCGGCTTCACAGACACTTAAGAGTGCAATGGGCCAGCCCCTGCCCAGATAACGCAGGTGTTTTCAGCCACACCTCCCAGCTCCCGACGTTCATCCCCTTTTTCATCCCTTGAGGGCAGGGGCTGTACGGCTGATGGTTCTCTGTCATCTGACTCCCCAGCTCAGTTCTGAGCACACAGCAAACACACAGTAGAGCCTGGCTGTTTCATTTGTCCGTAAGAGTCACATAAAAAAAAGTGAAATGTCACACATTCTGTCCTCCTTTTGATCGCAGTAAGTGGAAAATAATGTGGTTGCTGAAACCAGGGCCCTGAGGCCAGAGTTGGGACCACGGAACTAGTGCCTGGTGAGCTCGGGCTCATGGCTCGATCTTGGCTAGTTTGCCGGTCTTTCTTAATGTCAGTTCATCTGTTTAGCGGCGATGGAGTGGGAGAAGTATCTGCTGTGTCAATCTCCCAGGAGGAGTGCCCCAGTCAAGTACAATGAGTATGAAAGTTTTCCAGGAATTTGAAATCAAGTAATAATTTGGGGTTCAAGGGAAGGAAAAGCTCAGGTCTGCCTGGGGAGAAAAAACTTTTTGAAGAAGCTATCTAAGGGTAGTAGCTAAAGAAATTTTCTTTAAGTTGTCAGGGTTCAGACTCTTGCAACTGGTAGAAATGTGTTAATGGTGGACGTGGATTGGATAGGGCATGGGCTGTGAAGTTACTGACACCTAGACTCAAATCCCAAATGTATTCACTCTCTGTATGTGGAACCTCAGCCAAGACACAACTTCTCTGACACTAGGTGTCCTTTTCTACAAACAGGAGTGATGATCTGGATAATGCAGGTCTGACAGTTAATGAACTTTCACTGTTTGCTTCTAACAGTGCCTGCAAAGTGGAATGTGAAAACTTGGCATCCTCCCCTGTTTCATGGGGCTCTCTCAAGAAGCCCAGTTGTCTGGAGGACAGATTACACTTGGAAGTCTCCTCCTCCTAAAAGGCAATCATTATTTGTTTTGGTTATAATTTTTAAAGACTGATTATAATTACATATAATTTTATATATGTTATATGTATATGTGTTTGTACATATGCATATATACATATATATAAACACTCTTACATTCTTACATAAAACAAAACCAATAAAGCAAAAGCTCTATTAATCCCCTTTTGAGAGAATGGGTTTCCTTTTTAAAAAATCAGTTTTCCCCAGTGAAACATGAAGCCAAACTATTGTCCTATCTGACTTCAAGGATCAGACAGCTGGAATTTGTTCCCTTGAGGCACAGTCAAATCGAAAACCATCCTCCACAGGCTCTAGAGAAATGCACTTAGCAGCTCTAGTGATTTGTGGGTTGGCAGCCTCTTCCTGGGTCCTAACTGGGGCCAGATCAGCTGCCTCCAGCCACTCCTAATACGCCCTCTTTACGCCACTCTACTGTGGTGTAGAGTCTAAGAAAGAACATGGGGCCAGGAATCAAAAGATGGCAATGCAGGGCTTCCCTGGCGGCGCAGTGGTTGAGAGTCCGCCTGCCGACGCAGGGGACACGGGTTCGTGCCCCGGTCCGGGAAGATCCCACATGCCGCGGAGCGGCTGGGCCCGTGAGCCATGGCCGCTGAGCCTGCACGTCCGGAGCCTATGCTCCGCAACGGGAGAGGCCACGACAGTGAGAGGCCCGCGTACCGCAAAAAAAAAAAAAAAAAAAAAAAAAGATGGCAATGCTCACAGCCTAGTGCTTCCTGCTCCTAGCCAGTAGTACAAGGCAGGTTATGGAAACTCTGCTTCTCAACTCCCTCATCTGTGAAATGGGAATGGTATGAGTTATAATTATGTGACAGGATTGCTATGAATATTGAATGACATCATGCTTTAAAATCTTAAAGTATTTCTAAAATAGGAAACATTATTAAGACATACACATAATGAAAAATGGAAGAGCATTTAGAAGATACAAGAATGGAAAGTAAAAGAGTTAATTGCTTATTACTTCCTTCTAACCACATTCCTAAGACTAATTTCATAAAATCCCCTAGGTTTCCTCCTTTGCTGTTGTACAATATCTACTCAGACTGCAATTTATAGCTCTGAACGGTCTGTAATGAAGGCCTTTCCTTCAACAAATATTTATCAAGCACCTACTAAGTGCCAGCCCTGATCACACCAGTGAACAAAACAGGCAGAAAGATAGTGCTTCTCTGACTTTTAGAAATCCCAGGGATGGTGACTTGTGAGAGTCCTCTGACACAGTGAGGTCCCGGGCTCTTGTTTCCTCACCTTCTGCCCAGTATAATCGTGGGGCCCAGATCTCTCAAAAATCCACTACTTGGCTATAGTCCAGGGACAGGCATTTGGTATTTAAGCCAGGCCAATGTTTGGTGCTCAGAAGTTGGACAGGAACAGTGTGCTGAGTGCCAGCAATGCTGTTTGAGCACCGGTATCTGGGTTTAATTTCCACTGTCTGTCAGAGGGAAGCTTTGATCAGACCCTGCATTTTTTCACTTCTCCTAAGTGACTAGAGGCTACTACCAGCCCATTACCACTGCCTCCGTGTGAGCTCTGGGTTGGCCGTGACATCAGAGATTTATTTACATGAATTTCCCCGGAATCGCCCTGCACATTCTTCTCTCTCCCCGCTCCAGTCATGGTACAGTGGGTGCTGAGGACTCAACACGGGAGTGAATGGGTGTCCAGGAAGGTAAGGGATGGGAAGTGGGGCAGGGACCCACACTACTGCAGAAGGAAGTGCAGCACAAGTAAGTGACTGCAGCTGGCTCTTAATGGCTTTTCTTCTCTGCCGTCATTTTCCTTTAAGCCCAAAAGAAACTCTTTGTAATACGTGTTAAAATTATGGTTCAGATTTCTGATGATCAAGTTACATAGATTAAAGTAATGGATACCAGACTCCGCATCAATTCAGGTATAAATATGGATGAAACGAATGTACATTATCCACTGTTATAAATCTGTGTGTTCAAGGAAAGACATAAATCTCCCAAACCTTGCCTACCTCAGGGTATGAAGGGGGTTTTTTTGTTGTTTTTCCCAGTGTTTTCGACGAAATTACGATTTGGAGTAATTTGCTGGTTTTGTAGAAACCTCAGCATCTTTTTTTTTTTTTTTTTTTTTTTACAAGAAAGGGTAGAGTGTATTATTTATAATGGCAAGTCATTAAAATTCTCCAGGAAGTCATCATTGCGGAGGGGGCTGGAGAGGGAAGTATATGGCCTTCCAGATGTGCGTGTGTGGGGAAGGGCCGCGCATTTAGAGAAATGTATAGCACCTGGCTCCACTGTAAAGGGTTCTTGGCCTGGGGGAGTTTCTCTTTGTGCCCCTACCCACCTTGGTCCTATCAACACTTGT
>RJWK010043302.1:0-18802 GCA_004363435.1 Platanista minor
TTTGGTGGTGCTGAACTCTCTTAGCTTTTGCTTGTCTGTAAAGGTTTTAATTTCTCTATGAAATCTGAATGAGATCCTTGCTGGGTAGAGAAATCTTGGTTGTAGTTTTTTCTCCTTCATCACTTTAAATATGTCCTGCCACTCCCTTCTGGCTTGCAGAGTTTCTGATGAAAGATCAGCTGTTAACCTTATGGGGATTCCCTGGTATGTTATTTTTTGTTTTTCCCTTGCTGCTTTTAATAGTTTTTCTTTGTATTTAATTTTTGAGAGTTTGATTAATATGTGTCTTGGCCTATTCCTCCTTGGTTTTATCTTGTATGGGACTCTCTGTGCTTCCTGGACTTGATAAATTATTTCCTTTCCCATATTAGGGAAATTTTCAACTATAATCTCTTCAAATATTTTCTCAATCCCTTCCTTCTTCTCTTCTTCTTGGAACCCTATAATTTGAATGTTGGTGCGTTTAATGTTGTCCCCGAGGTCTCTGAGACTGTCCTCAATTCTTTTCATTGTTTTTTCTTTATTCTGCTCTGCAGTAGTTATTTCCACTATTTTATCTTCCAGGTCACTTATCCATTCTTCTTCCTCAGTTATTCTGCTATTGATCCATTCTAGAGAATTTTTAATTTCATTTATTGTGTTGTTCATCAGTGTTTGTTTGCTCTTTAGTTACTCTAGTTCCTTGTTAAACATTTCTTGTATTTTCTCTATTCTATTTCCAAGATTTAGGATCATCTTTAGTATCATTATTCTGAATTCTTTTTCAGGTAGACTGCCTATTTCCTCTTCATTTGTTAGGTCTAGTGGGGTTTTGCCTTGCTTCTTCATCTGTTTTGTGTTTTTCTGTCTTCTCATTTTTCTTAACTTACTGTGTTCGGGGTCTCCTTTTCGCAGGGTGCAGGTTTGTAGTTCCCGTTGTTTTTGGCATCAGACCCCAGTGGCTAAGGTTGGTTCAGTGGGTTGTGTAGGCTGCCTGGTGGAGGGGACTCGTGCCTGTGTTCTGGTGGATGAGGCTGGATCTTGTCTTTCTGGTGGGCAGGAGCACGTCCGGTGGTGGGTTTTGGGGTGTCTGTGACCTTATTATGATTTTAGGCAGCCTCTGTGCTAATGGATGGTGCTGTGTTCCTCTCTTGCTTCTTGTTTTTCATAGGGTGTTCAGCACTGTAGCTTTCTGGTCATTCAGTGAAGCTGGGTCTTGGCATTGAGATGGAGATCTCTGGGAGATTTTTGCTATTTGATATTTCATGGAGCTGGGAGGTCTCTTATGGACCTGTGTCCTGTACTTGGCTCTCCCACCTCAGAGGCACAGCCCTGACACCTGGCTGGGGTACCAAGAGGCTTTCATCCCCACCGCTCAGATTAAAAAGGAGAAAAAATAGAAGAAACAATAAAATAAAATTTAAAATAAAAATTAAAAATAATTAGTAAGAAAAAAATTTTTTAAATAATAATAATTTTTAAAAAAAGGAAAGAGAGAACCCTAGAACAAATGGTAAAAGCAAAGCTATACAGACAAAATCACACACAGAAGCATACACATACACATTCACAAAAAGAGAAAAAGGGAAAAAATATATATATCTTTGCTACCAAAGTCCACCTCCTCTATTTGGGATGATTCGTTGTCTCTTCAGGTATTCCACATATGCAGGTGCATTAAATTGATTGTGGAGATTGAATCCGCTGCTCCTGAGGCTGCTGGGAGAGATTTCCCTTTCTTTTCTTTGTTTGCACGGCTCCCAGGTTTCAGCTTTGGATTTGGATCCGTCTCTGTGTGTAGGTCACCTGAGGGCATCTGTTCTTCACTCAGAGAGGACAGGGTTAAAGGAGCAGCTGACTCGGGGGCTCTGGCTCACTTAGGCTTGTGGGGAGAGAGGGGTATGGATGCGGGGCAAGCCTGTAGTGGCAGAGGCCAGTGTGACATTGCCCCAGCCTGAGGCACTGTGCGTTCTCCTGGGGAAGTTGCCCCTGGATCACGGGACCCTGGCAGTGGCGGGCTGCATAGGCTCCTGGGAGGGGAGTTGTGGAGAGTGACCTGTGCTTGCACACAGGCTTCTTGGTTGCTGCAGCATCAGCCTTGGCATCCCATGCCCGCTTCTGAGGTCCGCGCTGATAGCCGCGGCTCACACCCATCTCTAGAGCTCCTTTAAGGGGTGCTGTTAATCTCCTCTCCTCGTGCAGCAGGAAACAAAGAGGCAAGAAATATTCTCTTACCTCTTCAGCAGCTCCAGACTTTTTCCCAGACTCCCTCCCGTCTAGCCGTGGTGCACTAGCCCCTTTAGGCTGTGTTCACGCTGCCAACCCCAGTCCTCTCCCTGGCATCTGACCAAAGCCCGAGCCTCAGCTCCCAGCCCCCACCGGTCCCGACAGGTGAGCAGACAAGCCTCTCGGGCTGGTGAGTGCTGGTCGGCACCGATCCTCTGTGCGGGAATCTCTCCACTTTGTCCTCTGCACCCCTGTTGCTGTGCTCCCCGAAGCTCCCCCACTCTGCCACCTGCCGTCTCCGCCCGCGAAGGGGCTTCCTAGTGTGGAAACCTTTCCTCCTTCACAGCTCCCTCCAAGAGATGCAGGTCCTGTCCCTATTCTTTTGTCTGTGTTTTTTCTTTTTTCTTTTGCCCTACCCAAGTACATGGGGAGTTTCCTGCCTTTTGGGAGGTCTGAGGTCTTCTGCCAGCATTCAGTAAGTGTTCTGTAGGAGTTGTTCCACATGTAGATGTATGTCTGATGTATTTGTGGAGAGGAACGTGATCTCCACGTCTTATTCTTCTGCCATCTGGAAGCTCCTCTCTTTCTCTCTGGTATTTTCTTAAATAAAGCTCTGAGAACCACTGGGCTTGGAGCATCTCTCACGCCCTTCCTTTGTTCACCTGACTTATGCATGAGAGTGGAAGGGGGAAAACACTCCCAAATAAGACAACGAGGGCACCCTGGCAATCCTTGCTGGGAAGAGAAAGTAGAATGGCTGGAGGGCCATTGGCTTCTTCTGGTATTACCTGTTGTTTTGAATTAAACCCTGATGAATTGAAGACTGAACAGCTTGCTGGTCCAGAGTGTCATCATTACTGAGGTATCAAGGAGCACAGACATATTATTAATATCTCTGAAGTTCAGTTTCCTCAAATGCAAAATAAAAATAATGACAGTAATATCCACTGGATGATTCTGATATTTTGTGAGCATAATCTGAACTGACAGTTTGCTCAATTCCAAGTGAAACTCCAGATGATGGTCTTCTTCCTATTGCCATATACCTGGATGGCAGGTCATGAAAGGAACATTCCAGGTGAGAATAAAAGATAATTTAAAAAAAGAAAATGGAAAGGACAAAGGCTTATTCAGGGCCAAATAATGTTGCATGGGAAAAGCATTCAAATATTAATGTCTCAAATTAAAAGGATTTCACATGTTTATGATATTGTCATATTCCTGGCTCAGAAGTTATACTGCGATTTAGTAAAACCAGAAGCCCAAATCCTCTGTTTTCTGGTAACTGGTGGAAAAAAATGACATTGTGAAGTTTTATTTCCATTTTGCAAAGAAGTTAAATGGACTTAAGGCAGTTGGCTATTTATCCTATAATTTTGCCTCCCCCATTTTCTAAACAGGGTATACCAGTAGGATTGAGAAGAGACCAGAGTACAAAAACTTGTTTCTTTTCCCTCTGAAACATAAGTTTCCACTAATCTGAAAGGCCACTCAATTTGGATACAGGAATGCAACCAAGCAACTGATACTAGGCTAATTTTTAAACATGACTACATCAGCACAGCTCTCCAAGTTCACTTATTCTACTTGCTTTCTTTCTTCATCAATACAATTTTTGTTTTGATGTTCCGTGGAGGTGTTGTCATGAGAAATGATTTGTCTGTGTCAAAATTTCTATTCACAGATGTATTTACTCAACATCGTTGTAACAGATCATCAATTCCTCAACTACACAATAGGGCAACTGAACTAGGTCTCCTCTAAATATCTGTCGTTTCTTTGTCTACATTGCACAACATTTGACCTATGATTTGAAATTAAATAACCTAAGAAGGAAAGCAAGCCTACTCAAAGTCGTCACCATCATCATCGTCGTCATCATCTTCATGTTTATGAGTAAGTCTAGATTTTGGCATAATGTAAACCATCTGTAACAAGTACTTTATATTGAGCAAGATGGCCTTAACATTCCCCTCAGCTCTCCTAAACTTTAGATAGGTTTCTTCTTCACTACAGGATCCTAACCTCCCTTTTCTTAGATCACTTAGGTTAGAAAACTTGCAAATGTAAATTTTGTCTTTGGTCTTTTGAGATGTAAATCTTCTCTCAGCCTCCTGCCTATTTTACACTTCAGGAATGTCTTCCTCAAGGACCTGCAAGTCATGAGAGGGTAGGAGCCTAATTTAGATAAGCATCAAATAGCAAACACAGATGGCCTAATCACCCTCCTCATCAGCCCTCCTCAAGTCCTCCAGTACTATTCCACTAGCTCACCTCAGCTCTTAAACACTCTCCCACCATTTCTTTCAACAGAGCTGAGTTTGCAGGGGAGGGAAATGGATCCTCTTAGGATCCCTGGCTAGATCTGAAAATTAAACTGACAGAGAGATTAACGAAGAAAAGCATACAAATTATTTAATGTAAGTTTTACAGGACAAGGCTTTATAAGGAAAGCCCAAAGAAAAAGTTGGACCTGTGTATTTCTATGCCAGATTTGATGAAAAGTAAACAGTTGTAGAGGAATATGACAGGTTAAGGAGTAAGGTATTATAAACTGGGAGAAATTTAGAAAGCCCTGTTAGGATTTCTTTGGCTTCCCTTTATTTTTGGAAAGAAGGATGGAAGGGCACCTCTCTCTGGAGGATATTATGACCTGTTCAAAGAAGAAGGGTGAAGGGACAAGGAGGGCAGAATGACCATCCTGCTCCTGACGTTTTCTCAAACTCCTTCATCTTAAAATATTCAATATGCCAGGATGCCGTATTTTGGGATAGCATGTACTGAACTCCATTATGTTCAATCTCTCTTCCCTATTTCAACAGTCTCAAATAAAATCTTCCTTGTTTGTTTAATTTGTTCATCTCAATATTTATTTAACCATATATATTATCTCACTGTTATATTTCCATATAACAATGGAAAACAGAAAATTGCATTATTGGCTACAGTTTATATTTGAGGGAACACAAGATTAGATCACAGGCTCTGCTTCTCAGATAGCTCATTTGTAAAGTGGAGTAGTTGTGAGGGTTAGAATTAGGAATATTCATTAACATTTATGGAATGGTTATTGTGAACCAGGCATTTTTTAAAGTGGTTTACATACATTAACTTATTGAATGCCTCAATTAAGTCATTAATAGCTAAATTATCATTCTCATTTTACAAATGAAGAAACTCAAAGTAGAGAGAAGTTAAGTCATTTGCACATACTGACACTATAGGAAGTGATAGAGCCAGGATGGGAAAGTGGAGAATCTAACACACAAGCCCATGTTATCAGGCTGGACAGCATCTCTATAGTGAGAAGTACCCAGACCCAGCACCCGGATGTAGCCTACAGGGCATAATCAAAAAGTTTATAATTGCTATCATTATTTACCACTTTAGTAACAAGTCAGTCTTGTTAGAATATCTCAATAAAATATAAGCATGGATTAATTGGTGTGGCATTTATAAGATAGGAAGCTCTCTGTATTGTCCATATATATACATATATATGTGTGTGTGTATATATATATATATACTATTCCATATAATTCTTTATCATGTCAGCCTCCTGGTAAGAATCATCTGTGTAGGCAGGAAGCCCAGATTTAGAACAGGTGGGTATGCGAGTAGCAGGGTTCCAGAGAAATGGGAAGCTAGCACATCCCACCTTACCTAGGATATCTGACAGAGAATTATGTATTTAATCAAAATACAGCATCCATTCCTGGCGGAAGAGTAACAAAGTCTGAGCCTGGAGATTGAGGAAGAGGGGGTTAGATTGAAGATGGGAATGGAGAATAAAACCAACACCTGCATGTTGGGGCTACTTTCTCCCTTCCTTCAATGTATCATTTAACTAATCTGTGACATTATAATAAACATAATCCCCCCCAATACCTCGATGCAATGAAAATAGATCAGTTGTATAAAGTCTTTGGGTATAAAATTGACTGTCAAAAATCTCAAAAGGAAGCCATAGGGACCTTTGGTGGATGTCTCCTTGCAATAAAAGAGTACGATATTCTTCAGTCATGGAGAATGGAGACTATTCTCAACAATGGAAGCATCATAATTTCATTTATCATACATTCAAGGGCATGAAGATAATGGTTATTTTAAATCTACTAACGAAAGAATTTAAAAAGCTAAGAGAATTTCAGTAGTGCCTAAAACAGACTGGATAATTAAAGGACTATTTGAAAGCTTCGCAGCCAAAAAAACCTTTTGTTTATACTCCTGTTTTACTCTTTGTGAAAACCTCACACTGACAAACAAATAAGCTCATGACAAATCTTCTATTCTTCCAGCAACACATTTTCCTCTTTGTCAGACTGTTTGTCTTTTTATCATTTAAGGACTAACATTGACATCTTATGAAACCAGCTCATTGTCTTAAGCCACACAAATAAAGCCCAATATTGTTTTTCTGATGAGAGGGCTGTCACTGCTTGTTAATCAAATAATCACTGTGCCCCTTTTTACATACATACAGAAGTTTTGCTGGCTTGGTCTATTAAAACTGAGAACCAGAGAAAAGATAACACTCTGAATGGTATGCAAATATTTCAATTGTTTTTTAAATTACCCACAGCAATCTTTGACTAAAGGTAAATAGAATCTGTTAATTATTTTTATTGATATGTATGTTCGCTTAGCCAGTGTTATTTCCAAAGGTTAATTATTTACATAACTTCTCTGAGTTATGTCTCCAGCTGACTTGGAATATAACTCAGCACAACTTAAATTCAAAAAAATCTAAATCTGCCTTTCTGTAGTATCCAAGAGCTATGTGATATGGTTGATTAAAAAGGAAGCAACTAGGAATTTGTTCAAATTTTTCATGAATATCTGATGAATGGTCTCCAAATCTTTGGAGAATCAGCTCCTACTTAAAATTTTGACTCTATCTTGTAGATAAAGACATTTTAGACAATCTTGAAAAGTAAAGAAATAACTTTTCTAAAGTATATAACACATTCAATATGGATTACTATATGTAAGATTATTACATATAAGAAACCCTAGATATTGTTTGGGTCCTTTGTTTATTTAGCTATGGCTTCTTTTAAAATAGTTATTATGGAAGCCATTCATTATATTAAATATTCTGTTCATGTGGTAAATCAACTCTAAGCTCCCTATGATCCCCACCTCCTGGTATTACTTCTGGTTTTATTCTCCTCCTATTGAATATGGGTGAGACCTGTGACTTGGTTCTAACCAGTGAAACATGGCAAAGATGCTTAGATGTCATTCCTGTAATTACATTATATAAAATGTCATCTTGCTAGCAACGTCTATCTAAAGACTCTCAAACTCAACCTAGAGATTCTTCTTTATGGCTTGATGAAGTAAGCAACCATGCTGAAGAATCCCAAGTGGCAAGAAAATGTGAGTGGCCTCTCAGAGCTGCATGTGGCTGGCCTTCAACCAACAGTCAGCAGGAGGCTGGGGCCTTCAGTCCTATCATCTCAAGGAAATTAATTCTGCCAACAACCTGAGTGAGCTTGGAAGTAGATTTTTCTCTAATTCAGCCTCCCTATAAAAACACAGGCCAATCACCACCTTGATTATATCCTTGTGAGAATGAAAGCAGAGGAGCTTTATCTGGACTCCTGATTTACAAAAATGTTTATGTAATAAATATGTGTTGCTTTATGTCACTACATTTGTAGTAATTTGTTATGCAGCAATATTAAGCTAATACACCTCATTTTTTGCTAATAATTAAATGAAAATTCAAGCACCAAAGTACCAAATTCAAAAATTTATACATGCACATAATAAAAATAATACAGAGAACAAAGAGTGCATGATGAAAATGTCTTTCTCATAAGAAAATAAGTTCTATTTCCAAAATGTAACCATTATTAAATCATTCCTGTGTAACCTACCTAAAATATTCTGAACAATTTCAAGCAATTCATTAGGATTTTATTTCCCCATAATTTTTCCTCAACATATATACTTTAAAGATTATTTTATTTGAGTAAAAGAAATACAGTAGTAAAAGGTTAATTTTTCATTGTTTTAAATCTATCAGTGAGATTAGGATATTTGTATTTGTTCAACTGAAATTTGACTGTCCTTTCTTCTGTGAATGATCTGTTTGCCCAGTTTTATTCAGTAACTTATCATTTTCTCATCAATTTATGGACATCATTAGTATATTACTAACAGCAATATATTGTTTCTCACAAATGTTTAAATTGTTTTATAATTTTCTGATTTTTTTTTACTTAGTTTTGGACATCTGTTTCTCTGGAGAAATGTTTAAACTTAATACAACCAAATCTGTAGAGCTTTCCCTTTACAGTACTTCTGAAACAAATGTTTTATAAAATACTATTTACCAAGTATGTGTTTTACATATACTGATTTTCTTATTCTTATTTACTTCTTTGAAAATGCTGAGAATGACCTACTAAATTGATTTTTTTCATAGTTTTGAAGTTACAAATAAGTTCCTATTCTTTTCAATGAATACCCTACATATTTATTAACAGCATAAATCCACTAAACTGACAAATCCTTATATTATTATTTTTCCTCTTGAAATATTAACAAAAACACAAAACTTTGGAGTATTAGAATTACAAGAGACCCCTACTGACTTGGTTGACTGACACTATGGTTCTATGTTGTATTTTGTATTTATGTAAATTACATACTATCATTATTTTATACAATAAATATGCATATCCATACATGTATTATTTGCTCTGTTCATTGTTCCATGTATAAGCACTAACTTATCAACTTGGATCATTTTCCATTTTTTTCAGTCTTAAATTTTTTATGATCTCATGATTACCATCCAGAATTTATGAGACTATTAGATGATATGCAAAGATAAATGACTGGTGAATGATAAGTTATTAATCAACGTTTCCTCTCTATCCCACTCCACAATCAATGAAGCATTAGTGATAAAAATATATAAAAATTAACATCTGGAACTCAAAAGAGAAACTTAGGCTTTTTCAGAGTCCAAACATTCCTAAAAATGTTAAAAACAGCCAGTGGGATTTAAGATGTCAAAGCACTATGGAGATCAACTTTGACAAAATCTAGTAAATTTGAAGATTTAGTAGAATTTTGCTTCAACCAATATTCCACTCATATATATACACACAAACACACACACACACACATATATATACATATATATATATATATATATATACATCCACCCTTGTAAAAATCTGGCACTTGTGTCCAAGGAGATGTACATGACATTATTTATTGCAGCATTGTTCATAAGAATGAAAAAATTTTTTTTAAATGTATATTAACAGAAGAATAAATAAATAATTTTGGTCTATTTATACTTGAACTAGAACAATAAAATGAACGAGCTACAATTGTAAGTATCATATTAGTCAGAGGAACATTATATATGGTGTGTATAACAGCTCAAATACTCTAGAGATTTCTTTACTCACATGTTTTCTCTTCAGCTGTCATATATTCCCCAAGTGGTATTCTAGGGACTAGGCTTATTCCATTATCCTCTAAGACTTTGTCATCATTTTCATCCTGCAAGCAGAAATGGAAAGATGTTAGGGAGTACACTTGTTATTTAAAATTAACTGAACAGAAATATACCATCACTTCTATTCACATTCCATTACATAAAATTCAATCATATGACCACACCTATCTTTTTTTTTATGTTTATTATCGATTTTTAAATTTTCTTATTAGTCATCCATTTGTATGATGTGTATCCATTTTATACACATCAATGTATACATGTCAATCCCTATCTCCCAATTCATCACACCACGACCCCCCCCAACCTGCCGCTTTCCCCCCTTGGTGTCCATACGTTTGTTCTCTACATCTATATCTCAATTTCTGCCCTGCAAACCGGTTCATATGTACCATTTTCTAGGTTCTACATATATGCGATAACATATGATATTTGTTTTTCTCTTTCTGACTTATTCACTCCGTATGACAGACTCTATATGTATCCACATCTCTACAAATGACCCAACTTCGTTTTTTTTTTTTTTTTTTTTTTTTGTGGTAAGCAGGCCTCTCGCTGTTGTGGTCTCTCTAGTTGCAGAGCACAGGCTCTGGATGCACAGCATCCAGCCATGGCTCACAGGCCTAGCCGCTCTGCGGTATGTGGGATCTTCCCAGACTGGGGCACGAACCCACGTCCTCTACATCTGCAGGCGGACTCTCAACCACTGCGCCACCAGGAAAGCCCAATTTCATTACTTTTTATGGCTAATATTCCATTGTATATATGTACCACATCTTCTTTATCCATTCGTCTGTTGATGGGCATTTAGGTTGCTCCCATGACCTGGCTATTGTAAATAGTGCTGCAATGAACATTGGGGTGCATGTGTCTTTTTGAATTATGGTTTTCTCTGGGTATATGCCAAGTAGTAGGATTGCTGGGTCGTATGGTAATTCTATTTTTAGTTCTTTAAGGAACCTCCATACTGTTCTCCATAGTGGCTGTATCAATTTACATTCCCACCAACAGTGCAAGAGGGTTCCCTTTTCTCCACACCCCCTCCGGCATTTGTTGTCTGTAGATTTTCTGACGATACCCATTCTAACTGGTGTGAGGTGATACCTCATTGTAGTTTTGATTTGCATTTCTCTAATAACTAGTGATGTTCAGCAGCTTTTCATGTGCTTCTTGGCCATCTGTATGTCCTCTTTGGAGAAATGTCTATTTAGATCTTCTGTCCATTTTTTGGTTGCATTGTTTGTTTTTTTAATGTTGAGCTGCATGAGTTGTTTATATATTTTGGAAATTAATTCTTTGTTAATTTTTTTGCAAATATTTTTTCCCATTTTGACTGTTGTCTGTTTGTCTTGTTTGCAGTTTCCTTTGCTTTGCAAAAGCTTTTAAGTTTCATTAGGTTCAATTTGTTTATTTTTGTCTTTATTTCCATTACTCTAGGAGGTGGATCAAAAAAGATCTTGCTGTGATTTATGTCAAAGAGTGTTCTTCCTATGCTTTCCTCTACCAGTTTTATGGTGTATTTAGATCTCTAATCCATTTTGAGTTTATTTTTGTGTATTGTGTTAGGGAGTATTCTAATTTCATTCTTTTACATGTAGCTGTCCAGTTTTCCCAGCACCACTTATTGAAGAGACTGTCTTTTCTGCATTGTATATCTTTGCCTCCTTTGTCATAGATTAGTTGACCATATGTGCGTGGGTTTATCTCTGGGCTTTCTATCCTGTTCCATTGATCTATATTTCTATATTTCTATATTTCCCTATATTGCATTTCAATATGCATGCAAGAGACAGGAACAACTGTTTAAGTCATTTCAAAATAATATTTATTTAGAATATATGTCTGATAAAAACACAAATATCGATGTCATATGTGAAGATGGACAGGTACAGAGAATTATTCAATTCCTTCTTTATCTATTGAATAACTATATAGATATATTTCCTTCTCCATATAAGAGGATTTTATATTTAAAATTTTTCTGTAAAAATTATTATTTACTTCAACAAATCTAATATGATAGTACATAAAGATACAACAACTACCATATATTCTCAATACAGTTATAGGAAGTAAATAAATGTGACTGGTTTAAAATAAATTGATAAACTATGAATATTGTTCTTAAGACTAGAGATATACTTGATTAAAGAATATTTGTTGTGGGCTAGCCAAATTTATATCGAGTCTGAAAATGAGATCTAAGAATGTAACTATATGAATATATTAAAACAAATTATTTGAGTAGTTAATAATAAGACTAAATATTTCTTTGACATGTTAAAATAATTTTCTTTTTCCACCACCAGAATGTAAAACCCACAAAGGCATAACTTTTTCTGAGTGGTTTCTTGTTATATTTCCAGAACCTTGAACACTGTCTGGCATAGCAGTTCAATGTAGTAGTTAAAATAGCATATTTGTCACTTATATACATTTTCACATTTATAATTATAACATAACATATACTTATTTAAATATATATTTGTCTATAAAGTGTAAAAATATTTTATCAAGTTACATATCTTAAATGTACTATTTATCTCTACAAATTTTATATTTTTACACTTCAATAAGCCAGGAGGAGACCTTCAAAATGGTGGAAGAGTAAGATGCGGAAATCACCTTCCTCCCCACAAATACATCAGAAATACATCTACATATGCAACAACTCCTAAGGAACACCAACTGAACGCTGTCAGAAGACTTCAGACCTCCCAAAAGGCAAGAAATTCCCCACTTACGTGGGTAGGGAAAAAGAAAAAAGAAAAACAGAGACAAAATAACAGGGACGGAACCTGCACCAGTGGGAGGGAGCTGTGAAGGAGGAAAAGGTTCCACACACTAGGAAGCTGCTTCACTGGTGGAGATGGCAGGTGGCGGTGGAGGGGAAGCTTTGGAGACACAGAGGAGAGAGCAGCAACAGGGGTGCAGAGGGAAAAGCGGAGAGATTCCCGCACAGAGGATTGGTGCCGACCAGCACTCACCAGCCCGAGAGACTTGTCTGCTCACCCACTGGGGGAGGAGGGGGCTGGGAGCTGAGGCTCGGGCTTCGGAGGTGAGACCCCAAGGAGAGGAATGGGGTTGGCTGCATGAACACAGCCTGCAGGGGGTTAGTGCGCCACAGATAGCCAGGAGGGAGTCCGGGAAAAAGTCTGGAACTGCCGAAGAGGCAAGACACTTTTTCTTGCCTCTTTGTTTCACAATGTGCGAGAAGAGGAGATTCAGAACACCACCTAAACGAGCTCCAGAGATGGGCATGACACATGGCTATTAGCATGGACATGAGAGACGGGAATAAGATGCTAAGGCTGCTTCTGCAGCCACCAAGAAGCCTGTGTGCAAGCACAGGTCACTACCCACACCTCCCCTCCCAGAAGCCAGTGCAGCCCACAACTGCCAGGTTCCCGTGATCCAGAGACAACTTCTCCAGGACAACACACAGCGCACCTCAGCGCACACACAGGCTGGTGCAACGTCACGCTGGCCTCTGCCCCGCAGGCTTGCCCCGCTCCCGTACCCCTCTCTCCCCCCAGCCTCAGTGAGCCAGAGCCCCTGAGTCAGCTGCTCCTTTAACCCCGTCCTATCTGAGCAAAGAACAGACACCCTCAGGCGACCTACACACAGAGGCGGGGCCAAATCCAAAGCTGAACCCCAGGAGCTGTGCGAACAAAGAAGAGAAAGGGAAATCTCTCCCAGCAGCCTCAGGAGCAGCGGATTACATCTCCACAATCAACTTGATGTACCCTGCATCTGTGTAATATCTGAATAGACAATGAATCATCGGTGGACTTTGCGAGCAATGATATATATTTTTTTTCCTTTTTCTCTTTTTGTGAGTGTGTATGTGTATGCTTCTGTGTGTAATTTTGTCTGTATAGCTTTGCTTTTACCATTTGTCTTAGGGTCCTGTACGCCATTTTTTTTTTTTTTTTTTTTTAGTATAGTTTTTAGCACTTGTTATAATTGGTGGATTTGTTTTTTGGTTTTGTTGCTTTCTTCTTTCTTTCTTTGGTTCCTTTTTTTTCATTACTTTTTAATTTCTTAAAATTTTAAAAAATTATTTTTATTTTTTATTATAATACTTTATTTTATTTTATTTATTTATTTATGTTTTCTCCCTTTTATTCTGAACCATGTGGATGACAGGATCTTGGTGCTCTGGTCAGTGTAACACCTGTGCCTCTGAGGTCGGAGAGCCGAGTTCAGAGACCTCCCAGTTCCACGTAATATCAAATGGTAAAAATGTCCCATAGATCTCCATCTCAACGCCAATATCCAGCTCCATTCAATGACCAGCAAGCTACAGTGCTGGTCACCCTATGCCAAACAACTAGCAAGGCGGGAAATGAACCTCACCCACTAGCAGAAAGGCCGAATAAAATCATAATAAGGTCACAGACACCCCAAAACACACCACCGGACATGGACCTGGCCAACAGAAAGACAAGATCCAGCTTCATCCACCAGAAGACAGGCACTAGTCCCCTACACCAAAAAGTCTACACAACTCACTGAGCCAACCTTAGCCACTGGGGGCAGACACCAAAAACAACAGGAACTATGAACCTGCAGCCTGTGAAAAGGAGACCCCAAACACAGTAAGTTAAGCAAAATAAGAAGACAGAGAAGCACACAGCAGATGAAGGACCAAGGTAAAAACCCACTAGACCAAACAAATGAAGAGGAAATAGGCAGTCTACGTGAAAAAGAATTCAGAGTAATGATAGTAAAGATGATCCAAAATCTTGGAAACAGAATGGAGAACATACAAGAAACATTTAACAAGGACATAGAAGAACAAAAGAACAAACAAAAATGATGAACACCACAATAAATAAAATTTAAAAATTCTCTAGAAGGGTCAATAGCAGAATAACTGAGGCAGAAGAACAGATAAGTAACCTGGAAGATAAAACAGTGGAAATAACTACTGCAGAGCAGAATAAAGCAAAAAGAATGGAAAGAATTGAGGACAGTCTCAGAGACCTCTGGGACAACATTAAATGCACCAACATTCAAATTATAGGGGTCCCAGAAGGAGAAGAGAAAAAAAAGGGACTGAGAAAATATTTGAAGAAATTAGAGTTCAAAACTTCCCTAATATGGGAAAGGAAACAATTAAGTCCAGGAAGCACAAAGAGTCCCATATGGGATTAATCTTAGGAGAAACACACCAAGACATACATTAATCAAACTATCAAAAATTAAATACAAAGAAAAAATATTAAAAGTAGCAAGGGAAAAACAACAAATAACATATAAGGGAATCCCCATAAGGTTAACAGCTAAACTTTTGGCAGAAATTCTGCACCCCAGAAGGGAGTGGCAGGACATATTTAAACTGATAAAAGGGAAAAACCTACAACCAAGATTATTCTACCCAGCAAGGATTTCATGAGAAATTAAAACCTTTACAGACAAGCAAAAGATAAGAAAATTCAGCACCACCAAACCAGCTTTACAACACATGCTAAAGTAACTTCTTTAGGCAGGAAACACAAGAGAAGGAAAAGACCTACAATAACAACCCCCAAATAATTAATAAAATGGTAATAGAAACATACATATCGATAATTACCTTAAATGTAAATGGATTAAAGCTCCCAGCAAAAGACATAGACTGCCTGAATGGATACAAAAATAAGACATATACATATGCTGTCTACAAGAGACCCACTTCAGACCTAGGGACACATACACACTGAAAGTGAGGGCATGGAAAAAGATATTCCATGCAAATGGAAATCAAAAGAAAGCTGGAGTAGCAATTCTCATACCTGACAAAATAGACTGTAAAATAAAAACTATTGCAAGAAATAAAGAAGAACATTACATAATTATCAAAGGATCAATTCAAAAATAAGATATAACAATTGTAAATATTTATGCACCCAACATAGGAACACCTCAATACATAAGGCTAATGCTAACAGTAATAAAAGGAGAAATCAACAGTAACACAGTCATAGTCGGGGACTTTAACACCCCACTTTCACCAATGGACAGAACATCCAAAATGAAAATAAATAAGGAAACACAAGCTTTAAATGATACATTAAACAAGATGGATTTAATTGATATTTATAGGACATTCCATCCAAAAACAACAGAATACACTTTCTTCTCAAGTGCTCATGGAATATTCTCTGGGATAGATCATATCTTGGGTCACAAATCAAGCCTTGGTAAATTTAAGAGTATTGAAATCGTATCAAGTATCTTTTCTGACCACAACGCTATGAGACTAGATATCAATTATAGGAAAAAAATCTGTAAATATACAAACACATGGAGGCTAAACAATACATTACTAAATAACCAAGAAATCACTGAAGAAATAAAAGAGGAAATGAAAAAATACATAGAACCAAATGACAATGAAAACATCACGACCAAAAACCTATGGGATGCAGGAAAAGCAGTTCTAAGAGGGAAGTTTCTAGCAGTACAATCTTACCTTAAGAAACAAGAATCATCTCAAATAAACAACCTAACCTTACACTTAAAACAATTAGAGAAAGAAGAACAAAAAACCCACAAAGTTAGCAGAAAGAAAGAAATTATAAAGATCAGATCAGAAATGAATGAAAAAGAAATGAAGGAAATGATAGCAAAGATCAATAAAAGTAAAAGCTGGTTCTTTGAGAAGATAAACAAAATTGTTAAACCATTAGCCAAAGTTATCAAGAAAAAAAGGGAGAAGATTCAAACCAACAGAATTAGAAATGAAAAGGGAGAAGTAACAACTGACCCTGCAGAAATACAAAGGATCATGAGAGATTACTACAAGCAATGACATGCCAATAAAATGGACAACCAGAAAGAAATGGACAATTTCTTAGAAAAGCACAACCTTCTGAGACTGAACCTGGAATAAATCAAAAATATAAACAGACCAATCACAAGCACTGAAGTTCACACTGTGATTAAAAATCTTCCAACAAACAAACGCCCAGGACCAGATGGCTTCAGAGGTGAATTTCGTCAAGCATTTAGAGAAGCACTAACACCTATCTTTCTCAAACTCTTCAAAATATAGCAGAGGGAGGAACACTCCCAAACTTGTGCTACAAGGCCACCATCACCCTGATACCAAAACTAGACAAAGATGTCACAAAGAAAGAAAACTACAGGCCAATATCACTGATAAACATAGATGCAAAAAATACTCAACAAAATACTAGCAAACAGAATCCAAAAGCACATTAAAAAGGATCATACACCATGATCAAGTGGGATTTATCACAGGAATGTAAGGATTCTTCAATATATGCAAACCAATCAATGTGATACACCATATTAACAAATTGAATAAAAACCATATGATCATCTCAATAGAAGCAGAAGAAGGTTTTGATGAAATTCAACACCCTTTTATGCTAAAAGCCCTGGAGAAAGTAGGCATAGTGGGAACTTATCTCAACATAATAAAGGTCATATATGACAAACCCACAGCAAATATCATCCTCAATGGAGAAAAACTGAAACCATTTCCACTAAGATCAGGAACAAGACAAGGTTGCCCACTCTCACCAGTACTATTCAACATAGTTTTGGAAGTTTTAGCCACAGCAATCAGAGAAGAAAAAGAAATAAAAGGAATCCAAATCGGAAAAGAAGAAGTAAAGCTGTCACTGTTTGCAGATGACATGAAACTATACATAGAGAATTCTAAAGATGCTACCAGAAAACTACTAGAGCTAATCAATGAATTTGGTAATGTAGCAGGATACAAAATTACTGCACAGACATCTCTTGCATTCTTATACACGAATGATGAAAAACCTAAAAGAGAAATTAAGGAAACACTCCCATTTACCACTGCAACAAAAAGAATAAAATATCTAGGAATAAACCTACCTATGGAGACAAAAGATATGCATGCAGAAAATTATAAGGCACTGATGACAGAAATTAAAGATGATACAAATAGATGGAGCGATATACCATGTTCTTGGATTGGAAGAATCAACATTGTGAAAATGACTCTACTACCCAAAAGCAATCTACAGATTCAATGCAATCCCTATCAAACTACCAATGGCATTTTCACAGAACTAGAACAAAAAATTTCACAATTTGTATGGAAATACAAAAGACACCGAAGAGCCAAAACAATCTTGAGAAAGGAAAATGGAGCCGGAGGAATCAGGCTCCCTGACTTCAGATGATACTACAAAGCTACATTAATCAAGACAGTATGGTACTGGCACAAAAACAGAAATATACATCAATGCAACAGGAGAGAAAGCCCAGAGATAAACCCACGTACATATGGTCACCTTATCTTTGATAAAGGAGGCAAGACTATACAATGGAGAAAAGATAGTCTCTTCAATAAGTGGTGCTGGGAAAACTCGACAGCTACATGTAACAGAATGAAATTACAACACTCCCTAACACCATACACAAAAATAAACTCCAAATGGATTAAGGCCCTAAATGTAAGCAGAGATACTGTAAAACTTTTAGAGGAAAACATAGGCCGAACACTCTATGGCATAAATCACAGGAAGATACTTTTTGACACACCTCCTAGAGAAATGGAAATAAAAATAAACAAATGTGACCTAATGAAACTTAAGAGCTTTTGCACAGCAAAGGAAACCATAAATAAGATGAAAACTCAACACTCAATATGGGAGAAAATATTTACAAATGAAGCAACCGACAAAGGATTCATCTCCAAAATATACAAGCACCTCATACAGCTCAATATCAAAAAAAACAAACAACCCAATCCAAAAATCAGCAGAAGACCTAAACAGACATTTCTCCAAAGAAGATATACAGATTTCCAACAAACAGATGAAAGGATGCTCAACATCACTAATCATTAGAGAAATGCAAATCAAAACTACAATGAGGTATCACCTCACACCGATAAGAATGGCCATCATCAAAAAATCTACAAACAATAAATGCTAGAGGGCTTCCCTGGTGGCGCAGTGGTTGGGAGTCCGCCTGCTGATGCAGGGGACACGGGTTCATGCCCCGGTCTGGGAAGATCCCACATGCCGCGGAGCGGCTGGGCCCGTGAGCCATGGCCGCTGAGTCTGCGCGTTCAGAGCCTGTGCTCCTCAACGGGAGAGGCCACAACAGTGAGAG
>RJWK010043303.1:0-18808 GCA_004363435.1 Platanista minor
TGTACACCTGTAACATATATACTGTATATCAACTATACTTCAGTTAAAAAAAACAAAAAGCAATCATACGTGCCCTTTTGTGTCTGGTTTCTTTTACTTAGCAGAGTATTTTCAAGGTTCATCCAAGTAGTAGCTGGTATCAATACTTCATTCCTTTTATGGCTGAATAATATTCCATTGAATTTATAGGCCACAATTTATCCATTCACGCACTGATGGACAGTTGGGTTGTTTCCACCTTTTGCCTGTTATGAACACTGCTATAAACATTCGTGTACAAGTTTCTGTGTAGACATATATTTTCATTTCTCTTGGATATATACTTAGGAGTAGGATTGTTGGATCATATGGTAATTCTGTTTATCTTTTTGAGGAACTGCCAACCATTTTACACAGTGGCTGCAACATTTTACATTCTCACCAGCAATGCACAATTCCTGTGCATTCTTGCCAACTTTTTTCCCCATTAAAGCCATCCTAGTAGGTTGAAGGGGTATCTCATTGTGGCTTTGATTTGAATTTAATAGCCAATGATGTTGAACAGTTTTTCATGTGTCATCCATTTGTATATCTTCTTTGAAGAACTGTGTATTCAATTCCTTTGCTTTTTGTTTGTTTTTTGGGTTTTTTTGCGGTACGCGGGCCTCTCACTGTTGTGGCCTCTCCCGTTGCGGAGCACAGGCTCTGGACGCGCAGGCTCAGCGGCCATGGCTCACGGGCCCAGCCGCTCCACAGCATGTGGGAATCTTCCCAGACCGGGGCACGAACCCGTGTCCCCTGCATCAGCAGGCGAACTCTCAACCACTGCACCACCAGGGAAGCCCCTTTGCTGACTTTTTAATTGGGCTGTTTACCTTTCTATTGCTGAATTGTAAAAGTTCTTTATATAGTCTGAATATTAAACCCAAATCAGATATATGATTTGTAAATATTTTCTCCCATTCTGTAAGTTACCTTTTCACACTCTTGATACTGTCCTTTGATGCAATTTCTAATTTTGATGAAGTCCATTTTTTTTGTTTCTTGTGCTTTTGGTGTCAAATCTAAGAACCTATCACCAAACCCAAGCCCACCAAGACTTACTTGTTTCCTTCTGGTAATATATAGTTTTAGTTCTTATAGATTGTTGATCCATTTTGAGTTAATGAGTGATATATGAAGTGAGCTGGGTGTCCAACTTCATTCTTTTGTATGTGGTTTTCCAGTTGTCTTAGCACCACTTGTCAAACAGACTATCCTTTTCCCAGTGAGAGGTCTTGGCACTTTTGTGGCCACATATACAAGGGCTTATTTCTGGACTCTCAATTCCATTCCATTGGTCGATGTCTATCCTTATGCCATATCAGTTTGTAGTATTCAAGCTTTGTACTAAGTTTTGAAATCAGGAAGTGTGAGACATCAAGATTGTTCTTGCTATTCAGGACCCCTTGAAGCTTCAAAGAATTTGAGGATGAGTTTCTCCACTTCTGCCAAGAAAAAAAAAAAAGCCATTGGAATTTTGATAGGGATTGCATTTAATCTATAGAGCACTTTGGGAAATACTGCCATTTTAACAAAATTGTCTTCCAATCCATGAACATGGTATGTTTTCCCATTTATTTCAGTTTTCTTTCAGGATGTTTGTAATTTTATTTTTTTCATAAATTTATTTTAGTATCTATTTTTGGCTGTGTTGGGTTTTTGTTGCTGCGCATGGGCTTTCTCTAGTTGCAGTGAGCAGGGGCTACTCTTCATTGCAGTGCACGGACTTCTCACTGAGGTGGCTTCTCATGTTGTGGAGCACAGGCTTCAGTAGTTGTGGCATGTGGGCTTCAGTAGTTGTGGCTCACAGGCTCTAGAGCACAGGCTCAGTAGTTGTGGCGCACAGGCTTAGTTGCTCCACGGCATGTGGGATCTTCCCAGACCACGGCTCAAACCCATGTCCCCTGCACTGGCAGGCAGACTCTTAACCACTGTACCACCAGGGAAGTCCCTGTAATTTTCAGTGTACAAATCTTTCACCTTCTTGTTTAATTGATTCCAAAGTATTTTATTCTTTTCGCTGCTGTTGTAAATGGAATTAAAATTTTTTTTTCAGATTGTTGCTGGTGTATAGAAATACAGTTGATTTGTGTGCAATCTCATACCCTGCAATTTTGCTGAATTCATTTATCAGCTCTAGGAGCTTTCTTATGGATTCTTTGGGATATTCTATATATAGGATTTTATCTGTGAAGTTTTACTTCTTCCTTCCCAATTTGGCTTTTTTCTTCCTTAATTTCTCTGCTAGACCTTCCAGTATAATTTTGAATAGCAGTGGTGAAAGTGGACACCCTTGTCTTATTCCTAATCTTAAAGATAGTTTCCAGCCTTTCACTATTATGTTTGCTGTTTTATTCATAAATCCCTGTATCATGTTTATAAATTTCCCTTCTATTCCTAATGAGTGTTAGAATTTTACCAAATGTCTTCTGCATCTACTGAGATGATTATATGGCTTTCTTCTTGTCATATTAGCTTGGCATATTTGATTGTTTTTATGCTGAACCACCTTAATATCCCTGGAGAAACACCTCCATACTACACTAGTCTCTTCTTTTTCATTAAGGTCTCCTTTGCATTTAGAATGGACCCCTGCAAGACAGTAATTTTTAAAGTATCCACTTTATTTCTGTATCCTTTAAGCCCAATGTACTACTAGAGTACTGTTTAGTGACCTATCAACTAAAGATAGACTTTGGGTAAAAGAAGTCATTGATACCCCACAACTCAAAAATTGGATTAGATTACATGTATGCATATGACCCCAGGAGAAAGTTATACCAAAACTGTTCCTCTTCCAATAGGATTAATTTCCATTTTTAGTATTTCCTTCATACTTTGTTGTAGAAAAATATGATAATCTAAAGTACTGCTCAACTGCTGTGGATGCTGACACCATGAACAGCGTAAGGGAGGCTTGCACTGACATGAAGCACGAGTGTGACCAGTGCTTCAATTGCTAGTTTGCCAAGAAGTTCCTCAATGGGGACCCATGCACCGACCTCTTCAAGCACTCAGCAGTGAGTTCAGAAAGCAATAAAGGAGGAGATTCCTATTGAAGGACTGGAGTTCATGAGCATGGCAAAGAAAAGACTGAAAGTTCTTCTTGACCTTGACAGTCACCTTGAAAATGGACTCCTCATATCAGGAAATTGAGGGCTCTGGATCATGTCAATTAAAGCTGTGAAAATAGCATGGATTTGATAAATTTAGGAGGGAGGAGTTTCCTTTCCTCCTTGGTATTTTCCTCTCACTTGTAGAAAATGATGAACCATCACTCTTTTGAGGTTTCTGGCTTTGGCATCTCGGCAGGAACTTAGTGCAGTAAATAATGGGATTATTTGGGAATATGGTTGCAATATTTGGTCTGAGATCAGTTTTAAATATATCTTGTATGTAAATGCTGATAAGCTCATCAGGATGACCAAGGTTGCCTAACCTCTTGAGCTATGCTTCAAAGGACATTCCGTACACTGTACTGGGGTTACTTTTCATGGAAGCAACTGGTTAGGATCTCTCTCTTCTCTCAGGGAGCTAATGCTCTAGAAAATCAATGCTTGGGAGCACAGTTTTATTTTTATATAGTAACTTAATTGTTAAGATTGCTGATGGACTGGGTGAGCCAAGTGAAAGAGCTTTTAACAGTTCCCTACCTTAACAAGAGGTGTCAGATCTCATATTAAGATGTGAAAACTTCAAGAACAGTGTGGCAAACACCATTTCAGAGCTCATGGTGTAGTTCAGGAATTAAGATCCCTGTAGTAGCTAAGGAGGAAGATCCTAAATGGCAAAGATTTGTTGTTGCCACCTTTCAACTTAAGTCAATGAATTAAGTCAACCTGTATATGATAAAAACACCAAAATGAGGCATCTGGTTAAATGTTGCAGGAGCGGGGGGTGGGGGCGCGGAGTTTGCTTTATCTGCCTTGTTTACCCACCCTGCCCTGTAATGCCTTTAATCATGAAGATGGAATAAACTGTAATATTTAGTTTCTAAAAAATAAAATAAAGTACTGCTCAAGAAGTTATCTAGATTAGTGCCTTCCAAAGAGGACATACCAATCACAATAGGGTACGAATGTTTATTTCAACAAAATGATCTTTGCCAGTTTGACAAGTGAAATGTCTTCTTGTAGTTCAATTTTGTAATTCTCTTGGATGAGGCTGTGCATCTCTGCAAATGAATATAGTATTTTACAAGGGAAGCAGCTATGGATTAGGGCTAAATTTTTTCAAGGCAATGCTTCTTGACTTGTATTAAGCACCCAGCATATCAAAGATTTTTCTGAAAATAAACAAACATACCAGGTGCATTTATAATATTCTCTTAAGAGTTTATTATAAACTAGTGTCACAGGCCACAAGGAAGTAAAAGGACTATGTACAGCCTTACGGGAAACAGGCAGGGAGCTGAGGAGGGCCAAGATGAGTCTAGGGCCTTGGTGGGCGCATTCCCGGGGGAGGGGGCCCTGTAAGGGAAACCAGACAATCCGGTGAGACTCCGTGAACAACGGCTTAACAAACAAACAGGTGTGGTAACGTGGCCCTGGGGAATCGGGCCCACGCCTCTGTGGAGCTACTTCCATAACTCTGTGGCCAAGGTCAAAGAAGGCCTGAAGTAAGAGTAAGAAGTTTAGTCAGTGCCTGATCTGCAACTTGAATCCCCACCCTACCCCAGCCTCCCACACCCTGCAGTTATCAAATGATCAGAGGGGGACTTCTCTGGGGCCAACTGGGCTCCTATGCTTATAAAGCTCATAAATGGAAAACCCAAATTAGAGACACAGTGGTCAGCAGGTTTGGCCGTGGGTTAACTTAGAGGCCACTATGGCTCGGTGGAAAGAACACTGGTCTGGACGCTGTGCTCTCTCTGGGCCTGTTTCCTCATCTATAAAATGAGAGAGCTGATCTACTTCAGCATTTCTCAAACTGGAATTAAACAGATATACATAATAGTGTAGCAAAGCACAGAGCCCCTCCTTAATTACTAGACACTCCCAAACCAAAGGGCATAAGACCTTTGTTGGTCATGCAACAGAATATATTATTTCAGTGACCTGAGAATACTGCCTTGGACACTGAGCCCTGTGTACAGGGCTGCTCTCACTGTTCTAAGAGGGAGGTAAGGTCAATTTAAGAAATGCTTGTTCCCTCTTCCCTTCTGGACAAAACTGTCCTCTAAGAGTTCACTTCCCGAGGCTTAAGGCCTAAAAGCCCAAAGGTATGGTCAAAATCCAATCTTCCCTCCATTTCCCATCCCAACATGGCTCTAGAGAAGGAAGTCAATGCCACTGCTGCAGGCACTTACCTCGCATCCCTGGGGGAGGGGGCCGCATGCCTGGTGGGGGCATGCCCATTGGAGTGCCTCGTCCAGGGGGAATCCCCATTGGGGGACCCATGGGAGGCCTCATACCAGGAGGTGGGCCCATCATGCCTGCAAGAGAAAAGCCCCAAGAATATAGCTCAAGTGTCTGTCTTGAAAAGGTAGCAGGAAACATACAAAACTGTCCACCAAGTTTTGAGATGCAAGGACCATTCCACCCTCCCAGCCCCTCCTAGCAAACCAGGACTTGAGCCAAAGAAGTGAGGCTCTTGCCCAGATAGTTCCACAGTCAGTAAACCAAGCTGGATCTCAGAGTAATCCTGCTTAATTACACAAACTCATCATCAGTTTCAGTCAAGGTTATGTCTCATCATAAATCCAGCTAAGGCATCTTCTATCAATTAGCAAGGTTCTCCTCATGGGCTTCTCACCTGGAGGGGGTGCCCCTCGGCCCATAGGTGGGGGAGGACCCGCACGGCCGGGTGGGTACTGGGTTGGGGCCCCTGCAATACTGGCTGTGGCAGCAGCTGCAGCTGCTGCAACAGTGCCTCTTCCTTGTGGGGTCATCACCTAAGAGGACACAGGAAAGAAGTTAGGCAGAACAGTACAGTGCAATGCGGTGTCGTACTCTCCTCCCCAACTTGGTAAAGAAACAGCAGGCGCCAAATCCCCTAAGCTACAACTCATGGCATCAGACTTCCTATTTAAAACTATCTACCAGGGACTTCCCTGGTGGTGCAGTGGTTAAGAATCTACCTGCCAATGCAGGGGACATGGGTTCAATCCCTGGTCCGGGAAGATCCCACATGCCGCGGAGCAACTAAGCCCATGCACAACTACTGAGCCTGCACTCTAGAGCCCACGCACCACAACTACTGAAGCCCGTGCACCTAGAGCCCATGCTCCACAACAAGAGAAGCCACCGCAGTGAGAAGCCCGCGCACCACAACGAAGAGTAGTTCCCACTCGCCGCAACTAGAGAAAGCCTACATGCAGCAATGAAGACCCAAAGCAGCCAAAAATAAATAAGTAAATTTTAAAAAAATAATAATAAATATATAAGTAAATAAAAAATGAAACTGTCAGAGAAGATCAAGCTTGAATGCTCAATTCCCATTTTCTAGGCCTAAGTATGCCCAATCCAAATTAGATAAGGCACTTGCATTTTCAAATAAGACTGATAATAGGTTGCAAGAGCTGTAGTACAGCTGACATTGAACATTGGGTTTAAGCTGCCAGGGTCCACTTATACACAGATTTTTCTCAATACATACTACAGTACTACACACAATCTTGGTCGAATCCTTGGATACAGAGCGCCAACTGTAAAGTTATATGCAGATTTTCAACTAAATAGTTGGCATTCCTAACTCCTGCATTGTTCAAGGGTCAAGAATTCAAATGCTGTCATGGAAACACTTTGTTCCAATTCAGTTGGCCAAAATACTTTTTATACATCTCTTTACTTTTTTTCCCCATTTTTTGGCCACACCTCGCGGCATGTGGGATCTTAGTTCCACGACCTGGGATCGAACCCATGCCCCCTTGCAGTGGAGCGCAGAGTCCTAACCACTGGACCACCAGGGAAATCCGCTGCATCTTTACTTTAATAGCATCAACATTATTTATAATAGCAAGTTTTCCTTTTTGCTTGACTCTGAGACCATATGTGAAGCACAGTGAAATACTGATAGCCTGACAATCATAGGTTGACTGACCATTCTGGACTCTTCCCAAACTGTGGACCCTCACTCTATCCTTTATTTTAACCACCAGACGTTGGTACCCCCTTCCCCAACTCCTCACCTGTTGGGATGGCCCACCAACCCCACGGACCGGCCCAGCAAGTCCTGCAGGAGCCTGAGGCATGGGAACACCAGCTGGGATTCCTCTGCCAGCAGCTCTGCCAATCCCTGGGCCCCCAGCAGCTCCAGCAAGTGGCACTCGTGCAATGCCAGTCTGAAAAATAAAGACACATGTTAAAATGCTCGTGGCCTAGAGAATCAGAAGTACACTTTGAAATATCATTGCCAAGAGAACCCCTCAGATTTATAGGGCATTGAAACAGCTTCTTATAAACACTACCCACCTATGTGTTAACACCATTCCTCCTCCATCCAAGATTATATGCCTACCAGGCTAGAAGAACTTAAGAGTAAGTAAAGAGAAACATGCACAACTCAACCTGTAAGCACTCCTATGAAAATTAAACCAACAAATGGCCAGGGCTTCATTCAGAAGGGTGTGTATGGCAGACGAGAGCACTTGACCTGGCATCAAAGAGACATAAGGTCCAGTACCAGCTCTGATTCTCACCTGGTGGGTGATAGTGGGCAAGTAATCCCACCATTCTAGGACTTTTTCCTCATCTGCAAATGATGGGGTTATGACAAAACTGGTTGTGGTCATGAAGGTTTACAATGGGCAACATTAGAGTAGCTATGAGTAGGTATATATGCTGTCCCTTGCAGACATTTACAATCAGGAAAAGCTTCAATGTAAGAGTCTAAAAAGAAGGAAATGACTAGGATAAACTACTCTGTACTCACTTGAGAGTATCTTTAAGTCATTAACATGACTTTTTAAAAGTGTACAGCAACTGGAAAAATGTTTACAATGTTAAGCGAAAAAGCAGAATGATACATTACATACCTATTATATGTTAAGTAAAAAAAAAAAAAAAAATGTGGACAAAAACTAAAACAAGAGGATTATTCCTTTAACAAACAATAAATTAAAATTAAAAAGGGAAAAAAAATTTGTTTAGATTCTCTAAAGCCTCTTCTATTTCTAAAGGTAGGCTGATGTTAATGAACCAAGACTGCCTGGAATCAAATACCAGTATCACCACTTTCTAGCTGTGGCACCTTGTGCAAGTTACTAAACCTCAGTCTGTATTATCTATAAAGTGGGAATAATTTATCTCAAAAGACTGTTGTAAGGATTAAATCAAATACTGAAGGTCCCACAGAGTTTGGCACATAGCAGATGCTTAATAAATATTAACTATTATTCTATAACTGTACAAAAAATACATATGTATTCTACTGTTTGGAGCTATGACTTTTTATGGTTCACTAAACTGTCATCACATTAAGAATTGACCCGGATGGCCTTAGATGCCTCTTCTGTTGACTCACTATGTCCGTCAACTAAAGAAGAAGGGAGGGCTTTCAAGTTAGAAACCCTCAAATTCTAGTTCCCTACTTCTTACTTGCAAGGTAACCTCTTTAAGATTCTGGCTCATTATCTGTAAAAGGGGGACAGAAACCAGAGGATGCCTGTGAGTATTGCAATGAAAGAGAGAACCCCACACAGAGCCTGGCTCAAGGTGGGGCCTCCCTTGCACAAGGTTCCTGGCCTTGCACTGGCTCTCTGCTGACTTACATCTTTGGGAGGTGGTCCCTCTACTGTCATTGAGACCAGGTTCTCCCCTCGAAGTAGCACCAGACCGAGGACTCGCTTCTCTTCTCTCTCCGCTTGTTTTGAGTTCTTTGGTCTAAAGACAGGTTTAGGAGAAGGAACAAAAAAAGCAAGCATTAGAAAAAGGGTAAAGTTCATGTTCACCTACCTAAGGACCCTCCAAGGTTTGTTTTACACTATATCTACTGACAAATGGTACATAAACTTTCCCTAAGAAAGCTCCTCTGGACAGTCTTCACAGGCTGAACTTGTAACCCCTTAGGTGGTTGTCTCCCATGCCAAAAGGATGCACAGACCAAGAGATAGGGTAAGAGTCAAGAAAGCCCAGCCCTGGCTCACTCACATAGCCACTGTGAAAGCCTTTCCTCAGTCAACTCTTCTTCACTATTACCCTTTTCCTCCCTCTAGCTTAAGGCCTCACCAGTGCCAGGAGGCAGCCGAAAAAATTCCTCAGTCAACTGAATCCCACTCATTCCACTTACATGCAGTATCCTTCTAGTAACAATTCAACCCCACAGGCCTGTAACTCCACCCCTCACCTCACATGAGAAATAGAAGCTATAAAGGAAAAGGTTAAGAGTTAACTACATAGAAATTACACCTCTGTCCTCAAAGAACAAAAAACAGAAATCTCCAAACAGCAACAACCAGAAAAGTATGAACAAAATATAAATGAATGTAAACCAGGAAAAGTAACGGTAACAAGATGGGGAAAGGAAAGGAAAGCCACAGCCAATATCCTAAAAATAAACACAAAATACCCTGATTTTTAAAAATAACTTAAAGGTTTCATTTTAGTGATTTTTATATTAACAGTAGTTTTCTGTGGGTGTCATTTTTTCCTCTCTTTTTTTTGACTTATCTATATTTTCTTATTTAATAAAAGCATGTATTGCCCTTTCACAATTAAAAAAAAAAAAAAACCCTTTCTGGGTATTTTAAGTTTTTTCTCACATACTTTTATGTACTTTTAATAAATATTTTCTAATAGGCACTTTTTATTATCAGAATAAACTTAGTTTCATTTAAAAATACAGAAGAGAACAATTTGGAATAGTTGTACACTGTTCTGTTGGTCACTGTGTAATGTGTACCTGGCACCCAGCCATCTCTATCACATTTTCTGTGCTTTATTTCTTGACCTCATGCCACAAAGAAAACAACTGTCCCAAAGAGAATCAAAGGGAATTCACAGCCACTGGCAACATACTATGGACGCTGCACGTGGCAAAAGAGAGCTGGATGATCATGGAAGTCATGTAACTTCTCTGCGCCTCAAGATGCCTTGAATGTAAAATAGGATGAAATGCAAGACCACATCTTTTAATAGCCTAGAAGCTTAAGATCTGTGAGTCCTAAGACAAGGGAATTACCTAATAACTTATGGAACTGTATTCTCCAATTGTTTCTATAAATGCCAACAAAAAATCACTGGCCCCAAACCCACAAGGGGAGCTGAGCACTTACCCTGAAGAGGGTCAGAGGCTTCTTAAAGCAGTTTCAGACCAGGCTGCACTGGGAGAGCCCTTTAGGCTACAGCTTTACAAATAGGCAATGAGGCCAGAAAATCAAGCTCTCCCCCCTTACACACCTGTGGGGAGAACATGAGAGCCCTTTACCCCAGTACCCAGGGGCACGCAAAGTCAGAGAAACAAAAAGCCTAGCAGCCCTCCTTACAATTTGTACTCTGCTAGAAGTAGAGAGCAAGACTAAGGAAAGAGATGTCTTAGTGTCCAACATCCCCATTTTAATCTGCCCTGTAAAACAGGAAAGTAAACCAAGAGGAACTAGCTAGCTACATCACCGCCTGTCACTTGGCCCACCCACCCAATCCACTCCCCATCCACCCAACCCCTCCCCCCACAGCCCACTCCTCACTTGATCTTCCTGAACTCATCACAGTCACAGAGGATCAAATTCATATGCTTGTCAAAAGCTTTAAAGGTGCCAATGAAGATACGGCCATCTTGCAGGATGCACCTCATCCTGTAGTCGATGTGCTGCAGCATCTTGCTGCTCTTGCCCACGGTCTGCAAGGAGAAATCAGCAAGAATGGGACTCAGCTCTTGTAGACCCACATAGCCCTGGTCCTTCCTTAAAACTTCTGCTGCAGCCTTCTTTTCCATGTCTGTCTTTCTCAGTACTCTCAGCTCTATCTTCCAGCCACAGCCCTTTCCTGGGTATTCTCTCACATCACCCTGTTTTCAACCCTGACCTGTTATTCTTCCTTCCCTTAAAATCATCTTTCTCATAATACAATTGCCTTTGTCTATGTTATGTATGTTTCAGGGGTGAGAGGGTAAGGTGGCTCCAAACTAATGAAACCCAAGTATATCAGAGATTAGCCATCTGCCATTGTGTAGATTATAGGTGCTGTCATCCCATTAACACCAACATCCCATTAAAAAGACTGGGTAAAAGAGCTGGAATGGGACTGGCACTAAGAATCCAATCAGTGAAGAGCTTGTTATCAGAAAGGAGCTGATCAGCTTGGAAGCGAAAATGGAATCCCCCAAATCAATAATTTGTTAGTGTGTCTCCAAGACTATCTTTAGGAGAGAAAACCTTTCTGGTGCTCAGAGTGCTAATGAGTTTGAACACATAATGAGAATATATAACCTAATATACTCCTTAATTGCCCCAACAACCTATTCTGCTTTATAGCCTGGCTTCCAATGTAGTTTTGGTAAAATAGAGAGACTATATAGACCTCACAATGAGAATGTCAAGTGCCCTTGGCAGTTACACTTCTCTCCCTAGAAATAAATGACCTGGCATTTGCTTTGTTACATCAGCCTCCTATCACTCTGACTGGTATAGGCCAATCCTAACTCATGCAAGGACCTTCTAAGTACCAGGCACTGTGCTTACTATTCATCTCTGTGAGCTTGGACGAGCACAGGTGCTCTGAACCTACAAATGCATGGATTGGAATCTCGACTCCTGGCACCCTGGAGACCCAAGTTATGTGGTTCAGTCTCTTTCAGATGACCATTTTAACCCAATTGTAATCACAGCTTCTAACCGCATGGTTTGAACCTTTATGCTAACATTTATTGGTCCATCTGTCTTGTACAGCTAATTCTTACTGGGTGCTCACTGGCAGGCACTGCCATAAACACTATTCTCTCATTTAATCTTTAACATCAGATTTTACAGAGGAGGCCACTGAGGTTGTAAGAGGTTAAGCTGTGTTGGAAGTTAGCCTGAATCTAGTGCCTACTCTTCTAATCAATTCTCCAAACAATACCCTACTAGGTTTCCCTACATCCAATTCACCCAATATATAACAGCTACCGAACAGAGTTATCTTTCTAAACACAACTAAGTTCATGTCATTTTGCTGGTTAAAATCCTTCAGTGGCATCCCTCATCACCAACAAAATTAAGTAGCATGTAAAGCCATTAATAACCAGACTCCTGCCAATTCCTCCCACCTCATTCTTCCTTTTCCCCTCCAGGAACTTTCAACAGTGCTACCCTTCATGCTTTGTTCTGGCAATCCTTCGGATCTATACTATTCCCTCCCATTTTCTCTGGGAAAACGCCTTGACAATCTTTCAGGACTCTGCTCCAGAAAGCCTTCTTACCCCGCCCCCTGCCGTTACTTTTACTTAATGCTCAATTACCATTCCGAATTATACTATCCGTGTCCCCAAAGAGTGAACTCGGTGAAGTAAACATTTCATTGTGCAGCCCCAGGGCCTGAAAAGTCAGACATACTCAAACATACATATATGCTGAACAAACAAGTTGAACTTTTCCTCCACTCATTCATCCTCCGATCACTCTTCCCCACCTACTAGAACCAAAACTCTAGTTTCGGACACAAGCCCTTCCACCTCTTTCCGCAACTACTTCTCGGACCCTCACCCGCCTTCACAAGTCTGAGTCTCTCACCGGGTCTTCCCCAGTACCCCTGCGGCGCTAGTACCTGCTCCGACACCCCTGACACACACACTCATGCTGCAAAGTTTACTCAGCGCCTACGGGATCCCAAGCACTGTGGTCACGGCGGCGTGGAGGACCGCAACGCAGTTCTAACCTCTCCTGCACCGAGAGACCCTGGCCTCGGACCCTCATTTCCAGCCTTCCCCTCCCCCGCCCCGCCGAGCGATCAAGGCCCGGGTCTTCCCTGTCCCGACCCTGTCCCGGGTCTTCTCCCACGGCCGCGGCGGCCTGGGCCTTCACCGCCCGGAGCGGCCAACCCACGGCCTCCTTCCCGGTTAGTCGCGCTCCCCACTCCACAACAGACTCGGGAGCTCCCGCGCCGCCGGCCTGTGTCTCCTCACCATGGTGGCGGTTCTGATGGCTCCGATTCCCGCCGGATTCGCCTCCGCAGAGGCCTAGAAGCCCGCCACTACCTCGCTTCCCGCCGCCGCTACCGGAAACGCGACCGCGGGCAAAATGGGGTAAGGTAGAAGGCTGCTTCCGGTCCCGGAGCCAGTCCCTTGAGTTCCGGCCGAGGTGCTGAGCAGTGAGCTTAGAGCGGGGCGGGGCTTCGGCGGGGTTGGGGCGGGGCTAGCGTAAAATTGAATCGCAGAGGCTTAGGATCTTCTCTGTTGGACACCTTCCTAGTTTCTGTCGGTTCTAGAGCTGCTCCTCTTCACCCTCACCACCCAACCCCCCGCGCCCCAGCCCATTAACTCTCGGTCCTCATCTCCCACCACTCTACCCCAGCTCTGTCCTCTACAGCCAGTGTCCCTGCTTTTCCGTGAACTTAGTCGACCTGCTTCAGCTCCTTTGCATTTGCTGTTGCCTCTGCCTGGAATGCTAGTTGTCCAGGTATGTGCACGGCTCACGCCCTCACCTTCACGACTTAAGCTCAAATAATATTTTCCCACTGAGGACTTTCCTTGCCGTCCTGTTTAAAACTGCAAACTTCCCACCCATCCCTGTTTTATTTTTCTCCTTAACATTGATTGCTAACATACTATATATGTTATTTTATTATCCCTCCCCATTAGAATGTAAGTTCGAAGGGTAAAGATTTTTGTGTATTGTTCCTTGCTGTAGTGCCTAGAACACTGCTTAGCACAAAACAAGGGCTTAATAAATATCTGATGAATGAATTTATCAATCCCATCCAGTCCCATGACTTTTGAATGCTACCTATAAGATCAGGTTTTTCAAATTTATTCCTCTAACCCTGGGCTCTTCATTTAACTCTTGGCCTTTAATATCCATAGATGTGGATGTCTAATAGGTATACTAAATTTAATATGTTGAAAACTGAATTCTTGCTTCTATTCATTCTTCTTCCTAAAACCACTTCTTACCAGTGTTCCCCATCTCAGAAGTTTCTTGGTTTAAAAAACAAAACAACCAACTCGGCAGCATCCTTGACTCCTCTCTTTGAGGAATTCCTCATCCCTGATTCAAAATGTCTTGAATCAGATTGTAGTCACTTGCTCCACTTCTACTATGCTAGTCCTAGGCACCATCATCTCCATCTTGGATCACTGAACAAGGCCGTAACTGGTCTCTTTGCTTCCTCTCTTGCTCTCACAGCAGCCAGAGGGATCCTTCTATAATGTACTGAGATTATATCAGATGATGTCATCACCCTGCTCTCCACCTCCCAATAACTTCCCAGCACACGTTGGAATAAAATCCAGCCCTGAATCTCTCTCTCTGCATCTAACCTCATCTCCCTCAACATTCCCCTCATTCATCATCTTCCAGCCACACTAGTCTCCTTCCTGTTCCTCAAACCCAGCAAGGATATCTTCCATCCCAGGGCTTTTTAATCTTCACACCAGACCTAAGATGCACGTTCTGTCACCCTGTTTCTGTCAACCCGTAGATGAAGAGATGGAGGATCAAAGAGATGAATTATCTTGTCCAAGGCGGCAGAGTCGACAGTCAGAATAGGAATATGGTGCCATTTGTCTCCTCAGCGGCTCCAAAGTTACCCTGCCTCCTAACATCACTTATGCACCCACTTAAAAATTACTTATTTAGCACCTACTAAGGCCATGCACTGTTACTGGGATACAAAGTCCCTTCCCTGAAGGAATTTATGTTCTAGTAAGAAAGGCAGACAATAAACCAAACAAATAAGTATACAAGGTAACATTAGAGTGACATGAAAAAATAAATAAAGTAGGGTAGGGGAACTGAGAGGGATGAGTTACAAGTTTGGCTAGACGGTCAGAGAAAGCCTCTCTGAGGAGTGGCATGTGAGCAGAGACCTCAATCAAGTGAAGGACATTCCAAACATTTCATAGAAAGGGAATCATGTAATATGTGATCTTTTGTAACTGCCTTCTTTCACTTAGCATAATGTTCTCAAGGCTCATCCATGCTGTGGCATGTATCGGTACTTCCCTTCTTTTTATGGCTGAATAATATTCCATTGTATGGATAGACCACTTTTGTTTATCCATTCATCAGCTGACAGACATTTGGGTTGTTTCCATCTTTGGCTATTATGAATAATGCTGCTATAAACATGCATGTATGCTTTCATGTGGTTATATGCTTTCATTTCTCTTGCATGTATACCTAGGAATGGGTCATATGGGTCATATTGCTGGGTCGCATGGTAACTTTAATCATTTGAAGAAGTGCCAGACTGTTTTCCAAAGGGGCTGCACCATTTTACATTCCCACCAGTAGTGTATGCGAGTTCTGATTTCTCCACGTCTTCACCAATGTTTGTTACTATGTGACTTTCAGATTCAAGCTATCCTAGTGTGTGTGAAGTGGTATCTAACTCAAAGTTTTGATTTGCATTATTATCCTGATGACTTATGATGTCCAGCATCTTTTCATGTACTTATTGGCCATCTGTGTATCATCCTTGCATTGTCTTTTATTATTGAGTTGTGAGAGTTCTTTATGTATTCTAGATATAAGTCCCTTATCAGATATATGATTTATAAACATTTTCTCTCATTCTGTGAGTTGTCTTTTCACTTTACAGTGTCCTGCACAATAGTTTTTAATTTTGATGAAGTCCAATTTATTTTTTTCTTTTGTTGCTCAGGCTTTTGGTGCCATATCTAACAATCTTTTACCAAATCCAAGATCATGAAGATTTAACCCTATGTTTTCTTATAATAGTTCTACAGTTTTCATTCTTACATTTAGATCTTTGATACATTTTCAGTTATTTTTTGTACATGACATAAGGCAAGAGTCAAACTTTATTCTTTGGCAAGAAGATATACAGTTGTCCCAGCACCATTTGTTGAAAAGACTATTCTTTCCCCCACTGAATGGTCTTGTCACCTTGAGGAAATCAGTGGACCATAGACACATGATTTTACTTCTTATCTCTCAATTCTATTCCTTTGATCTATACGTCTTTCCTTATGTCAGTATCATTGCTTTGTAGTAAGTTTTGAAATCAGAAAATGTGAGTCCTCCTAATTTGTTTTTCTTTTTCAAGATTGTTTTGGCATTCTGCATCCCTTGAAAATTCCATATTAATTTTAGAATCAGCTTGTCAATTTCCACAGATCAGGAAAAGGGGGCCATGAATTCCAGAGCTCGGGGTTAAACAAGCTATTAATTCGGCCTTTGTTTAGTAAAGTATTCCCAAGTTTCAGTCTAGATCAGGGATTTGCAAACATTTTCTGTTAGGAGTCAGATAGTATTTTAGGGTTTTGGGCCATATGGTCTCTAATGCAATTACTCAACCCAACCATTGTAGCATGAAAGCAGCTATAGACAATATGTAACAATGTGTGGCTGTGCTACGATAAAACTTTATTTATGAACACAAATATGTGTCACAAAATATTATTCTTCTTTTGATTCTTTCCAATGATTTAAAATGTAAGAAGCATTCTTAGCTTGCAGGCCTTACAAAAACAGGTGGCAGGCCAGATTTGGCCTTCAGGCTGCATTTTGCCATTCCCCTGGTTTAGACCATTAAGTTTGTGTCTGGGTTCAGGGCCATTGCCCCAGCTAATATTAATAATAATTTTGACGTGCATGATTTCTTTGGTTTATCTCTGGGTTCACTGAATAACTGCAGTCAAAAGTTCGTGTCTTTGCCCTCATATAAAAACTGTACACATTCACATCTGTATCAATGTGGGTCCAGTGAGGAGACAGAAACCACACAGTAACTTAAATGGGAAAATTATCAGAAAGAATTACTTTGCAGTGATAGGAAAGTAACTGTAAATATTAAAAGAAAACCCTCAGCTAATGGAGAGTACCTAAAGAAGGATAAACCTAGAAAGAGGTTTCCCTCCCCAAGGTTTGGGTTCAGCCCTCACTAGAGAAGGTGTGGTTTCAGCCCACTGGATGGTGGAGAAGTTGGCAGGAAGGGCCAGAACTTTGCACAGGCCAGAGCTGGTCTGCAGTCGCCAGGCAAGCAGGAATATCCCTCTGGAGCACAGGCAAGCCAAGGCTGGTTGGCAGGTACACAAAGGGAGCCCAACATGCACAGACAGTCAGGGTGTTGATGTTGACACAAAGCCTGGACCATACAGTATCTGTGTCTGCAGGGCCGCAGCAAACAAACCTCTGGGGCACAAGTCAGCCAAGACTGATGGGTAGGTAAGCAGAAGAGGTCAAGGTACTGCTATAGGTGCTGCTAGAAATGGAGGCTGAAAAGCTGCAAAAACTTAGTGTACTTAGGTGCACAGCTTGAGCTGGGGCAGCTATGGGTGGCTGCTAGGGCCCTGGTGCACATGCATGTGGAGCTAAGGAAAGGGTCTGGGGAGCAACAACCAGGCTGGGGAGGCTCTGAGCCTCTGCACAGGATGAAGGTCCAAGGTGGCCCCAGGGTGTGTCCCCATGGCGCTGAAGAGAGGGTACAGGAGCAGCAACCTGGGCTGGAGCACAGGCCTGTGCTGTTGGGGCTCCTGAGCCACCACCACCTGGGTGGAGAGCTGGAGAAAACACAGGGTGAACAATCAGTGGAGAAAGCTGTGTCCCTGGAGGCATTTAGCATGAGAGAAAACTGCACTGGGCGAGAAGCAGGGGAAAAGGGTACTCTCCAGGAGCCTGGTGGAAGAGCCACCTACACCAGGATAGAGGACCCCTTCCTCTGGCAATGTTGCTCCAGAAGAGCCCACTACTGATGTACCTCATGACAGCTGACAAAGGAAAAATATATAAAGGGCCCAGATCCATTTTCACAGATCAGGCAACAGAAGGTGAATTTGGAACTTAGACAATATACTGATTAAGTGACACCACTCCACATACACCCAAACATATTCTACCATACAGGTCAGCAGAATGCAGGCCTCGGAGGGAAAAGATGATAGCCTCTAAAGAAGGAACTACTCTCGTGATAAACACAGATAAGACGTTGGCTTTCTGCTTGGATTCTTGGAGTGATGAGCACTTTTTATCTTTTGCAAATGTTTCTACTGTTGGAAAGCTGTGTTTGCGGGAGTGCTTTTAAATTCTACATCCAGGCGATCACCAAGTGCTTTGAAGACAAACCCTACGAAGCCTATCTTCTCTTTCAGTCCACAAAACTATCACCATGGTCCTGTAAATTTTGCCTGGACAAGTGCAACACTTCTGACCTCCCAGATTTACCCTGGTCTCAGTGCTATTCATCATACCTTTCCGTTAAGTTTTCTCTCAGATTCCCCACATCATCTCTTCCAGGTCTTCAACACCCAAATAATTCCTGTACCAATATATTAAGCAGAAAATCTGATCTCAAATGTTTTCACAATTTTATTAGTCAGGCACACCTCCAATACTGCAAAATTTCCTTACTCTAAGAACCCCTCTATCAAAAGACAAGGAAGCCTCTTTTAGTGGCAGTGTTTATTAGACCTAGGGGAAGGTCGGGGTCCTGCTGCTTTTACCCAAGGTTATTATAACACACAAAAGAGAGGCAGCTCAGACAAAAACTATTATAAGTAGCATTAAACTTTATAAAATTAAGCTCTCTTCCCCCCCCAGACAAAAAATAGCTTTCTAGTTCCCAGAAGAAGTAGGAAGTAGGGAAAAGGGGAACTGATGACTAGTAGCAGCAAGGATTCTGTAAAACCAGCTCTGCGCCTCGTGGCACAGTGGTTAAGAATCCGCCTGCCAATGCAGGGGACATGGGTTCAA
>RJWK010043305.1:0-18808 GCA_004363435.1 Platanista minor
GCTTCCAACATTTAATGCACAGTGTGATCAGGCTGCGCGTTTACCTGTCCCGTCCACATCTGCAAGGCTGAGCAATAGGAAAGCTAACTAGACTCAGCCACCGAGTGACTCACCAACCCCCTTCTCTCTACAATGAGATGTGCAGAGCCAGGTCTGCAGCCTGAGACAGGATGACACAGACCGCACATCCCCCCGGGCTTCCACATCCACTGCTGTGCCAGTAATGCTAACCTGATCTCAGAGCATCACCAGTGTATTCCCAACTCTAGCGCTTGCTGTGATACATTTTGGATTTCTTGTTTCCCTCTTTCTGTTCCTTTAAGTTTGATAGATTACATTAAAAAAAAAAAAACATATAAATTGACTTGTGGCACCATCTAGACCACACCTGGGTCTTAGGCCTTTTATCTCTACTGCAAAAAAGCCCCAATCCTAAATCATGGAACAACTGTTTTCCTGCAAGAATGATGCCTGAACTACAGCACATAATCCCAGCACCTGGGATAGGAGAAATTCTGACCCCATCCTAAATCAACCATCCTCAGGCCTGGACAGAGGTGTGACTAGAGTGGCTCCAAAAAGGGTGGGATAAGGCAAGACAAGACTCAAGGCTGTGGCCCTCAGGTGGGGAGCCACATAAGCCCCCTTTCCAAGGAATATCTGTGCTTCCCCTAATCAGCTCCAAAGGCTGATTACAGTGTCGCCCTTTGTCAACACAGGGACTGACCTTGCTCCATCTTTATCTGCCACAAATGTTGGTGTGGCTATCAGAGGACTTCTCAGGTCCTTCCGGATATAGATTTTCTCCGTTGAAGCAGCACAATTGCTTGGTTTCTCCCGCTGCACATCAAAGGGCTTCCGTTCACTCTGCACAGCTTAAATCACAACAGAAATACCCATGTTTAAAAACCACATCGTTCACGGGAGAGGTACGAGTCCTCTTGATCAAGCCCACTGCTGTCGGGATAAGCTCGGTGCTAGACACGCCTCGCTCAACTTCCACAGTGGACTTCGCAGCCGAAGGAGAGAAAGGCTCAAAGCCAAAGTGCTGTCAAATCTAAAGCAGCTCAAGATGGCGGGTGCTACGGCCGAGAAAGGACCGAGTGGCGTTTGTGTGGGTATCATTCTGTCACTTCCTGCTGCTCACAGGACTCTCTCCAGGAGGAGAAACACCCCCTCAGGTGGGCCCTTAACAGAGAGCTGCCCATGCCCCGCGTGGAAAAGGAAGCATCCTAATGCCCAACCCGAGCTGGACAGCTTCTTTCTGCTGACTGTCGCTGGGGCTCCATTTTACGTGGCACCAGTGACCTCCTCCTTCAGCATCTGGTACAAGAGCAACAACACATGCCAGAAACAAATGAAGAAAACAGGACTTTGCCGAAGAAAGAAAAGAGGACCCCAGACGCATCATGTAAGGAAGGCAAGTGTGCTATTTCACGGATGGGGACCCGTGGCTCAGAGGCCACATGACTTCCCAAGGCCTCCCGGCTTCTGGGGGCAGGGCTGGAGCTCAAGTGGTATCAGCTTTACCCCAAAGCCTGTGTTCATCCCACTCCACATGCTGCCTCCCAAATTATCTGGACTAGGTTTCCACTGTGGAAATCAACCAACCCTAGTGGTATTAGCGCCGCATTACTGAGCTGACCCTGAAGGTGAACCAAAATGAAGCCTCAGCAGATACTGTTAGGGTATTTTAAGGCCAGGCATGGAAAGCTCACTTTCGCCCTCCTTATTAACTCACGTGTTTTGTTTGTTTGTTTTTGTTTTTGTTGTTGTTGCGGTACGCGGGCCTCTCACTCTTGTGGCCTCTCCCGTTGCGGAGCACGGGCTCCGGACGCACAGGCTCAGCGGCCATGGCTCACGGGCCCAGCCGCTCCGCGGCACGTGGGATCCTCCCGGACCGGGGCACGAACCCGTGTCCCCTGCATCGGCAGGCGGACTCTCAACCACTGCACCACCAGGGAAGCCCTCACGTGGTTTTTTAATAGTTACTCACATTCCATCTTCATGCCCATCTCTAAGCATTTTTTCAGCCGGCAAAACTGACAGCGGTTCCGGTGGTGTTTATTGATGATGCAGTCTTGATTGCTCCGGCAGCTGTAGGTCAAATTTTTCCTTACACTCCTTTTGAAGAAACCTTTGCAACCTTCACAACTGACAGCCCCATAGTGACGGCCTGAAAAAGAAAGGTAAGTCTATCAGGGACTGGTGTGCAGGGTCAGATGCCAGCAGCCACGGGCCAACCACAGGCCTGAACACTAAGCATGGCACCCAGGGCCTTCACATTTTTCTACCATCTTTAAAGTAGCCCTGTGAGGTCATGGTGGACAAACAGAAGCTCAGACAGGTTATGCGGCCACTGGTAAATGGCATGACCTCGGTGCTCCGAGTGCACAGCAGGAGCTCGCGGATGATGGCTGGGCTGCACGGTCCGCTGTACTCACCGGGCCCAGCTCTGCAGACCTGCCTGGTGAAGGCCCTCAGCTCCCCTGTCCCGTCAAGAGTGTCACAGAGCAAACACAAGCTCGTGTTTTGTTAGTCCAAAGGGTCTCATCCTGCATTTACTCCCTCTGTGTGCGTCACGTCCTGGGCCCCAGACTGACCCGGGGTTGGGGGCGTGACTGTGAGCCCAGGCCAAAGGAAGGCCGCCAGTTCTTTTTTCTAAACTTGTTTACTTTGGGAGTCTCTAAGTTCTAATTCCCTCCCACATTAAAAAGTGCTGCACGTGAGTTTACCTACCCTTCCTCATGTTCCCAGCTGGGACCGCCCTCGCGTATGCTCTCCTGGTTTGGTCTCATGTAATCCAGGGTCCTAACTACACTGCAGGGTCAGAGTTCACAGGGTCATTGTGGACGGCGGCTGCAGAGCAACCCATGGCCCTCAGCTTTGGCGCGTGGAGCTGTTCTCCAACTCTGCACTTAGTCTCAACTGTGTGCCTTTAAGAAGAGTCAGGCTGAAATGACTCTGTGGACATCATTTTTCCTTCCTTGCAGTGGATGTCCTTGGGCTCTCTAGGCTTAGAGTGATCTCTGATATCTGGAGACAATGGCACTGCAAGCCTGTCATGAGCTTTAAGCCCAGAAGGGAAAGCCAAGCAGATTCTGTGGCTTCTGCTATGCTCGTGCTTCATTCACTTGTTCGGAAGTTTGCAGAATGTCTCTCCTTGCTGAGCAACGAGATGGGGATATAGAGATGAAGGGATCAGACACGGTTCCTGCTCTAAAAAAAAAAGAGCACATTCTGGAGGGGAAGACAGGCCTGTAAGGAAGTAACTAGAAAAGAACACATCCAGTGCCCAGAGATCTGAACAAAAGGGTGATGAGGACAGAGGCAGCGCTGGCCCCTGCCTGCTGGGGCAGATGGGGGCTTCAGAGAAGGGGAGAGAGCACAGCACCTGAGGCATGAGTGGGCAGGGCTGGAGCTTCCGGCCTTCAGTTGGTGCTTGCCTGGGGTTGTCGTCTTCCTCTTAAGAGGCTTGGCTCAGCACTTTTTTTTTTTAAACCAGGACCACAAAGTATCCAAAGTTCCTACGAATGTAGTGACCACAGAATAAAGCACAACCAAGTGGTCATCTCAGAACTCAGGTCAGTGTCCCTAGCATCGCTTACCCTCTATGGCTCCCACTGTTAGCAGGCTGAAGTCTGAGCTTTTGGGCCAGACATCTTCTTTAGTCTCCTTGTACCCACCTCCTAACCATGGAAGCCCAGGAGTGCTTCCCCAGAGACATGGTGGGTATGGATGTTAAAACTCTCCAGGCCCTGGTCCCGCCAGCTGGAACACCCTTCTGCTTCACCTGACAGCACACACTCAACCACCAAGGTCACCAATGTGACTCCAGGCCTTTCCTGACCCTGGGACTCCAGCCAGAATCGCATGCCCCCTCCTGTTTATCACACTGGGTTACAGTGAGGGCATGACAGAGGCAGCTACAGTTAGGACGACGGAGGGATAGACAACAAACACATCTTGTGAAACAGCAAAGAACTGAGCAGATATTAACCAGACTAATGAAATGATTGCCCTTTTTTTGGGGGAGGGGGTGGGGGCAGATGCGTGGCATGTGGGATCTTGGTTCCCCGACCAGGGATTGAACCCTCACCCCCTGCAGTGGAAGCGCGGAGTCTTAACTACTGGACCACCAGGGAAGTCCCAATTTCTTTCTTACTAGTACAAAAATAATTGACACCCAACCAAGATTTACAAATCACAGAAACAGTTTCTTGATTTTTCCTTTTGATTCTTATAATCTGACAAACTGATTTGCTTATTTACATCACCACCCCAATAAGAAGAGTGGAGTTCATGTTTTGAAACCTACAACCCTCCCCCGCCCCGGATTTGGTGCATAATGTTGGCCCCTGATGTGCACCCAGCGTGGCCTTTGGTTACTCACCTGAGGCTTTGTCACCACACACCACACAGTACTCTACCACCTGGGGCCGCTGGACGTCGGCCTTCCCCAGAAGACGCTCCACAGAAGCAGAGTCCGTGACGATCTAAGAAGAATCAGGAAATAAGCAGAGTGCTGATGAAAAACCAGAGCACTAAGCAAAGTCATGTTGAACTGTGAATTCCTAATCGCGGGTTTCTAAGAACTCTGGGCAGAACTGGGAAAATGCCATGTGACAACTGAATCTGCCACCAGGAATGGCATGGCCGCTCATCTGGACCAAGCCCCTTCAGCGGTGGTGGGTGGTGGTGGGCGGTGGTGGGCTTGCCCAGGGTTGGACACTGGTTTTCAGGGACCTACCCTCCTATTTGGCCACCGCAACCACCTAGGACTAGGGGCCATGTGGGGACTCACAGGCGGATGCTCCAACATGAAGATACTCAAGGTCTTTTTGGTTGCTTCTCTATTCTCATGAAACAGCTTGAAAGTACACAGAGAGGTTTACTTGGCAGAAAAGTAATTAAGCTTTATTGACTAAATAACTAGCTCTCTCGTGAGGCAGCTGGGAGTGGAGGGACTAGGATAGGTGGCCTCTGAAACCTGCTATTTCTCCTTCATTTGTAGGTGACTTTCTAGGTGACCCACAGTGCTGCTCATTTGGAAGAGTAATATAACTGGTTTCAACAAGAAAAAGTGAAAAATAGCTGTTATTAAATCATGTATAAACAATAAGCCTTAAAATGACTTATGTACAGTGAGAATATATACAGAAATCATTATGTGCAATGACCTCTTATGAGACATGCAACAGAATCACCAGCCATCCTTTCAAAAACAAGGAGTCGAAGCAAGCAGGGAGGAACTCTGATTCCAGATGATCAGAATGTACACTGGGAAAGGACGGATGAGGAAGTATTTACTAATGGCATTATGAGGTGTCTCAAAAGGACAGCTCTGGAAGCTGAACATATTGGTGTTCTGAACCCAGCTCCAGTGGAAAGAAAAAAAACCTTTCCTTCCTGAATTTTCTCCATAGTAGAAATCTCCCTGCAAAACACATGGATTCTTAGCAGCATTATTCACAGTAAAGGTCGAAGCAACCCAAGTGTCCACTGACACATGACTGGAAAAACCAAGCGTGGTCTATACATACAGTGGAATATTATTCAGCCTTTAAAAATGAAGGAAATTCTGACACATAAGGCAAAACACAGATGAACCTTGAGGACGGTGCTTGTGCTCAGTGAAATTAGCCAGTCACCAAAGGACAAATATTACAGGATTCGACTTATGTGAGGTCCCTAGAGTAGTCAGACCCATAGGAAGTGGAATAGTGGTAGCCAGGGGCTGAGGGGCGGGGAACAGGAGTTAGGAGTTGTTCAGTGGGGACAGAGTTTCAGTTTGGGAAGATGAAGAGTTCTGGGGATGGGTGGTAGTGATGGCTGCACAACAGTGTGCATGTCCTTAATGCCCCTGAACTGGACACCAAAAAACTATTAAGAGAGTAAATTTTATATGTTACCACAAATTTTTAAAAAACTTAAAAACCAGAACCAAACAAGACCATGGACTGCACCCGGACCTGGACTAAACATGCTCCATGCTTGGCCACCATGGGACACTGGCCTTGAGTCCCTGCCTCTCTGAGTGTTGGCCTTGGAGGTTCAGTGCTTCCTGATAACCCTGCTCTTCTTCCAGCCCTTGCTATCCTCCTTCCTGTACATGCCCCAACCCCATCCCGCCTGCCAGAGGAGGGAGAACCAGGGCAGAACGGAGGGGCCCACAGGCAGCAGTTCACAGGAACAAGATCAGAATAAAGAGCTGGACCAGTCCGAAGTATGAGTTAGAACAAGTCGGTCCTCATCTGACTGTGGTCAGCCCTTGGTGGTGCCCCTAAAGCATCACAGGCCACGGGCTGCCACCACGTGGCCTTGGTGGAGAACGATTCTCCAGTGGCTCATGCCAACTGCTCAGGTCAGTTTCCTGTGGGGCCGCTGATTTGCTGGCTCAAATTCCATTCCATCTGAGCACTGCAGCGGCTGCCCTCTGGGCCTTGCCACTCATTTGCTGGTTTTTTACTTTAGCCGAGGTAGCAACCCACCATGTTTGCAGGTCCCCAAAGGACCTTCTAGAGATGGATTTGGCCTCCATGGTAGAGGTAAGAGTCAAGAACAAGTGCAGTAGCAGAAATGCTGAAACAAACACCTGTCAACAGGTCTTACTTGGATCCTGCCAGGGACAAGGTTGTCCGAGGTGGTGAATATGAGCTGCTTGGCACTGGAGGTCTCCGGGGAAGCCAGGATCACCTTCCCAGTTCCAGCTCCATCTGGGCTGGTCAGGATGAACTGCTGCTTGGGGGATCCGGAGGCGTCCACTGCGGTGACTATCTGGATCTTCTGTCCTGTCTGCTGGTCTGTCACGATCTACAAGACACAACACGGAGGCTGCTCTCATGGAGCATGTGCAGTGGCTGCCAACGCCGGCCCGGAGTCAGTGCTGGTCCAGGAGTTTCACCAGTGCCGGTGAAATGGGAAAGAGAAAACAACAGGGAGCTTTTCAGAAACTGGTTTTCATACAGCTAATTTTATTCTGGGATGATATCATCCCTCCTACTTTTAGAATTAAAATGCCCTTTGGAAGTGGCGGGAAGGGAAACTGTATGAAGGTGGTCAACTTGAAGTTGTCCGGAGAGTAAATCCTTAGAGTTCTCATCACAAGGAAAAAAACACTTTTTTCCTTTTTCTTTTTTCTATATGTACATGAGATGGTGAATGTTAACTAAACTTGTGGCAATCATTTCACAATATATGTAAATCAAGTTATTATGTTCTATACCTGAAACTTAGTGCTGCATGTCAATTACAGTTCAATAAAACTGGACAAAGAAAGGCCCTTTCTTTTATGAAATGAAGACAGTAATAAATAGTAGATGACAGGTTTAACTAAAAAAAGAAAAAGAAAAAAAAACTCCTTGTCCTAGGCATAATAAGAAATGTGGGCAACCCTTTTTTTTTTGGGCTGCGCTGCACGGCATGCGGGATCTTAGTACCCTGACCAGGGACCGAATCCAGGCCCGCTGCAGTGGAAGCGTGGAGCCCTAACCACTGGACCGCCAGGGAATTCCCTACCCTAACTTTTTGAAACCTCAAAACCTGAGAATGGCTGCTTTAAAGGGCTATTTCTGAAGGGAAGGTCCTATAAATAATCCTGCCTTGGAGTGACAGAATGCAGGGAGACCCTTGCTAACACACATCCAACTTCTCCCACCTCTTGGCTCTGAGGTCTCTAAGCATAGAGATAACAACACCTGTTTCAGGGCTGCATCCCCAGGGCCAGCACAGGGCCTGGCACATGGAGAGAAGATGTGAATAAAAGACTGTGGAAGCCCTGGAGGCAGTGGGCGCTGACTCCGGAGAAGCCCTGAGCCTCATTTCTCCAGGGACGGCCACCACTCATGAGCCCCACTGCCATAGCTCACCTCTTTCCTGCATCCCTGCCTAAGTGCATCAGTCACAATTAAGAAAGCTGCTACGTAAGAGCGACTTCTCTTATTCCTGCTCGTGAAGTCCTTTGAAGCTGTTCTAGCCCGTTCCTGTCTCTCTTCCAGGCCAAGTGCCCAACTTGGAGCATGGGGCCACCTTTTCCCTGAGGACCCCAGCAGGCCCTCACTGCAGACAGGACTCTTGGGGTGCGTGCGCTAGGCCTTGGGCAGGGGAGACATACTGTGTCTCTGGTTGGACCCCAGCTCCCTACAGCACATTTATGGACAACATGCCTGGAATCTGCGCCACCTCTTGATAGAACTGCTTTGGGTCATGGCATCCCAAGGTTCAGACAGCAAACTCACACAGAGTCCTACAGCTTTGCCAACAGTCCAATACGGAAAATCCAACAATGCTGGTAGGTTCAAAAGAAAATGACACAAACAAGGAAAGAGTCAATTACTTAACACATGCTTACTGGGCACCCGCTAGGTGACCAGCACCATTTTCGGTACTAGAGATGGAAGTGTGAACACGGCGGGGAGCTCGCCTGCTAGAGGAAAGACAGACTATGCACCCTGACATGAAGAGTTCAGTCAGCGCCCAAGTGCCACACAGGAAACCAAAAAGCAGGGTAATGGACAGAACATGACATGGGGAAGGAGGCAGGGGGGCAGCTTCAAGAGGAAAGACCTCTCTGAGGGAGTGACGGTGGACAAAGACCCAAATGAGGCAAGAAAGGAAGCCGTGCAGAGCTGTGACAGAGTGGGTTGCAGGCTGAGGGCCCAGTAAGTGCAAGACCAGAGAGCCACAGGCTGGACACGAGTCCCAGCACATCATCACTTCCAACTGAATGGCCAAAAGACCTTTAAGGGGATTCCCTGGTGGCGCAGTGGTTAAAAATCTGCCTGCCAATGCAGGGGACACAGGTTTGAGCCCTGGTTCAGGAAGATCCCACATGCCACAGGGCAACTAAGCCCATGCGCCACAACTACTGAGCCTGTGCACCACAACTACTGAAGCCTGTGCGCCTAGAGCCCGTGCTCCACAACAGAAGAAGCCACCACAATGAGAAGCCCGCGCACCGCAGCGAAGAGTAGCCCTCGCTCGCCGCAACTAGAGAAAGCCCATGCGCAGCAAAGACCCAGCCATCAATAAATAAATAAAATTTAAGTAAACAAAACATAACTGATAGGACTGCTGAAAAGAAGTAGGGTAATCGACAATTATAGTTGGAATAATCATCACTCCTCTGTCAGCAACTGACAGATCAAGCAGGCAGAAAATCAATAAGGATATAGTTGACCTGAGGAGCACTATCAATCCCCTGGATATAACTGACATGTATAAAATCATCCATCTAGGAAGAGTAGAATATACATTCTTCTCAAGCCTACATGGAACATTCACGAAGACCACATTCTGGGCCACAAATATATGTATCAAACACACATATATGTATCAAAATATAGAGCTGAGTGTGTAAGGAAACGGGCACTCTCATACCAGGCTGGTGGGAGTATAAGTTGGTGGAACCTCTTTGGAAGGCAGTCTGGCAACTACTGTCAAACCTACACATAAGGGACTTCCCTGGTGGTGCAGTGGTTCTGAGTCTGCCTGCCAGTGCAGGGGACACGGGTTCGATCCCTCTTCTGGGAAGATCCCACATGCCGTGAAGCAGCCGAGCCCGTGCATCACAACTACTGAGCCTGCGCTCTAGAGCCCGTGAGCCACAACTACTGAGCCGGCGCGCCTAGAGCCCGTGCTCCGCAACAAGAGGCCACTGCGATGAGAGGCCCGCACACCACGGTGAGGAGTGGCCCCTGCTCGCTGCGGCTAGAGGGGGTCCGTGCAGCAACGAAGACCCAATGCAGCCAAAACTAACTAAATAAAAGATAACATTCCTTCTTAAAAACAAAAACAAAAAACAAACTACACATGACACACTCTTCCAGCAATCCTACTTTGAGGAATTGATCCTACAGAAATACTCTCACATGTCCTAAATTAAGCAGGTAAAAGGTTATTTATTGCAGCATCCAAAAAATGGGATATCAAACTGCCACTCAAGAGAAAGAGGCAGATTATTTGTACCACAAGGAAATACCTCCAAAAGAGAGTGAAGTGCAGAGCAGTGTGGGCAGAATGTCGACAGGAGTGTAAAAATATGCTGTATTGTTTACATGTATGCTTGCAGGTGTACATGCAGAGCCCATCTCTGAAAGAATGAATATGCAATATGGTAACAGTGACTTTTCTTGGGAGAGACATGAGTTGACTCCACGAAGAGGGAGGGGGGGAGACTCGTCTTTTACTCTGTATGGTGTGACTTTGTTACAGTGTGCAACTACTACCCAGTCAGCACATACAAACAGACAACTCCTATGAGTACCTGAGAGGGGCCACTAGAATATCAGAGCAAGAAAGGAAATATCGGATGGTTGAGGATGGAGAAAGGACAGAGAACAGGTACTGGCTGCTCAAGAAGGATGTGCAGGAATAAAGAGCTGGTGGAAGAGAGACCTAGGGAAGGAGGATGCTACAAGAGCCCAAGATGCAGTCCCCTGGGGAACGTAATAAGGATTTCAAACTTTTAAAAAACTTACAAACAGCAGAAGTCTTTTCTAGTAACACGTGAAACCTCAAAAAATAAAGTAGATAAAAAAGCACTGTATTATATAAATGTAATTTATAAGCTCAAATTTAAACATTTCCTTCAAACAATGAGTATAATTATGCTCTCCTGAAAACATAAATGTGAAATGGGGAGCGTGCAGGAATAGCTCTGGAAAACCTTAAAATCCACGGAGATGGCAAAAGAAGGTTTAAATCAAGATCTGCCCCAAAGAGAATGAACATGGATTATGGATTACAAGTGCATGCACCAGTGACCTCCAGCATGTCAAATTTGGTATATGACATGTTCAAGTGTATTTTTATTTTAATCTACTTTAACTGCTTTGAAAGCTGGACTAAAAAATGAAATTTGAACATAACGTTTGTGCAATCTGGGAAACAGTAAAGAACACAGTTTGAAAACCACTGGCCTAAAAAGACTACATATAATGAAAACCCATGAAATTTACTGAGAAGCTAGATTTTGTGATGGCATGGCTCCAACTAAGCCTCATTTTCAGACAAGCAGGTGTTCTCCTACAGCTTTTCTTATCTCCATCTCCTTCCTCCCATAGTTTCTGCCCTAGCCCTCTGTACCCAAAAAAACAACAGCTCTCAACCCCAGTCACAAGGCTACCTCTCCTGCTCTGAGGACCACCGCCCTTCGCACTTGGCCCCCAAGCCCTTTTGCAGCCATTAGGATGACGTGATACTGATGAACACAAGTCCATCATCAGATGAGCCCTCTGTTGGTCTGCAAAACTAGATATGTTGGGCTTGTGTTGACTGACACCTTAATTTTTGTTATCGTCATTAAAAACAATAAAAATAAATCCTGGAATGGGAAAAAACAGTTATAAAGGATTTAGTTGGGAAAACTGATGAAATTTTAGAATATGGACTATGGACTAGATAATGGCATGTTTCAATATTAAATTTACTGATTTTGATAACTGTATTGTAATTATGTAAGAGAAAATATATGCTGAAGTATCCAGGGCAAAGAGGCATGATGTCTCCACTTTATTCTCAAATGATTCAGAAAAAACACATTATACATACATTTAGAATGTTACAGCAAACAACTGGTGATCCCGTGTAAAGGCAACACAGGATTTATATGTATTATTTTTCTTAAGTTTGAACTTATATGAAAATAAAACATTAAAAAATTATAACACAGATGCTGACATTTATTGATGTCTACTTCCTACAGCTTTATACGCAGTATCTCTTAATCCTTTTACAATCCTATAAAACAGGTACTATTACTGCTGTCACTTTACAGGTATAGATGTTATAGAAACGTTTCCCAGGGTCACAGTGCTGAGTGGAAGCAAGATTTGCCCCTAAAATCTGTTCCATTCAGTGCCAAAGCTCCTAAATGTTGTATAGCTTGCCATCCTTACTGAATAATCTTTCCCTCCCAACCTTATCACACAAGCCACTATTTGGGTTCAGAGCACTGTTATTCACTAAAATATCAGAAAATGTATTCTTTCCCCACACCTCAGGGGATCAGAGATCCATCACTGAAGTCAGGGCTAGAAATGAAAACCTCATCAAAGCCATCAGCACCAACATCAAGAACCCAGAAACCAACCTATGACCAATAACTTTCCTTTAAAAAACCAAACCTTGAAAAACAGTCAGTTCTGTTGCACGAAGGTAGGTCTCTTTTTTTTTTTTTTTTTTTCTTTTTTTTTTGCCCCACAGCACAGCATGCGGGATCTTAGTTCCCCAACCAAGGATCGAACTCGTGTCCCCTGCACTGGAAGCATGGAGTCTTAACCACTGGACCGCCAGGGAAGTCCCGAGGTATGTCTAATTTTATTGACAGTGCCCAATGGAAAGATTTTCAACTATACTTACTTTACATAAAACTCATGCTAATGGGTTATCTTCCCTAAAGAAACTGAAAGCTCAACACCAAAGATCTATTCTACAAGACTGCTGCTCAAGAATCTTACTGCATTCTAGCCAGGACGGTGGTGGAACCATGGGCCAAACACCAGGGCATGGGAACAGCCCCACTGTACGGAATGGGATGCCTGAATACCCCTCAGGAAAACAGAAAGAGCCTTCTTATACCAATACAGGGGGCTGTATACCCTCTCTTGAAACATGAACTAGTTACCGATGGAGTTTTCTGGAAGAACTTTCTATGTTCTCATCTGCACTCAGATGGCTGTGAAACCATAATATAACATCCATGGTTAAATGTACATAGTTAGTTCCTAGTTAGTTAGAGTTGGGAGAGTTATGTAGGCAGGATCCTAACACCTGCTGCATAAAACTACAAAGGACTCATTTTCAAGTCACAATCAGCAAATAAGAACAAAGCAAAAGAGAAAAAAATAACTTAGCTATATAAAGTTTCTAATTCTGAGGAATAGTAAAATCTCATTAACGTTAGACCAATTACTTCTGAATTTCTAGACACTCAGATATGTGTTTCCTACTTGGTGTGAAGTTAAGAAGTGTATCAACTTTGGTGTTTATGATAAAATATTATGTAATACAGACATGATGGAAATATAATTTTTAACAACTCATTTCACTTTACTTATTAGAACTCTTCTTTGTTTAGTTTATAATAATCCATAAAATCACTTTTAATGGGTGAACACTGTGGAAGTCATCTAGTTATTAGAGCATACTACTCACTTATACTGAGTTTTAAAATAAAGAAACTGTAAATGAAAGCAATCCTTTACTTATTCACTCAAATACCTGTCCACCTGCTATTCTCTCAAACTTACGTTACATAACTAGAGTTTTTTCTGCTGTTCATTTCTGTTCATGTGTTTTGGTTTGGCCTTTTGAGATAACTATGAATCCTTTTTTTTTTTTTTACATCTTTATTGGAGTATAATTGTTTTACAATGGTGTGTTAGTTTCTGCTTTATAACAAAGTGAATCAGTTATACATATACATATGTTCCCATATCTCTTTCCCTCTTGCATCTCCCTCCCTCCCACCCTCCCTATCCCACTCCTCTAGGTGGTCACAAAGCACCGAGCTGTGCTATGCGGCTGCTTCCCACTAGCTAGCTATTTTACGTTTGGTAGTGTATATGAATCTTTAATGTATGTGTGTCATCGATAACTTTCCCTTCTTCTTGCTTGCTGATCATGATACATGTACCTTCTCTTTGTTCAGTGGGAAAGAGGCAGGTTCAGAGCCCTGGGAAGACTAAACTTCCCGTAAGTGAATATCATCAATTAGTTAACAATAACAACAATACTAACAATAGTTATTATAGATAATTAGTACATACCGAATGTTATTATGTGCCAAGCACCGTTCCAAGCATTTTACAAGCAATACTCACTGATTCTTCCTAATAACCTTATGAGGTAATAAATACTACTATTATGTACATTTTCTAAATGAAAAGAGTGAGACATTAGAAAAGCTATAAAATGGGGCATTGGATTTGACTTCAAGTGGAGGTCCACACTCTTAACTACTAAGACATACTATCTACCTCTCAATTTTGAAGCACATAAGTAATAAATGGTACTTCACTCCAATAATTTGAAGTGACAGTTCAGACTTTTAGATTAAAAGTAAGTCAGCTTAGTAAATGTAAAATCTTTCTTCTTTTATCTTTTAAAAAATAAAATAACTGAGATTGTACTATACTTGATGCCTAAGAAGCACAGCTCCTTAGTGAAACCCTTAGGCAGGTTTGTTTTCAGAAACGATTCAGGGAAGGCAGGTCTGCCCTCAGGCAGGTGGCTGGAACCAAGTGGGACTGGTGCAGGTACCTGAATGCGCTGAGGTGAGGCTACCGCAGAATCAGTGGAGATTATCTGGATGCGCGGGGAGGGGCTGGTCATCCCTGGAGATTCCGGCCGAGAAGTCTGTGTACGTGGTACCTGTGGGTGAGAAGTGGGTTGCATCACAAGGGGGCTCAGAAAGATGCCCAGTGGTGGTTTGAGGACCATGCCTCTTGCTTTCACTGTGGCTCTGAGTGATAAAATTGTATAGTTTTCGATGACAAAGGAATCAATGAGATATTTCCACAGAATAATCCTGAGAAACAAATAAAATAGCTGTTTCTAATGTTGAAAATGCAAGAAAAAATGAAAGGTATTTTCAGGTCTGCTCTGCACAGCATCAATAAAATAAAAAGCTACCAAAATAACTTCTTAGAGATCATCTTTGAATTTTTTTCACTGTCTCTAAAGCCAGCTATAAAGCACTCCTTTAAGATGACAGTTTCCAGAAGACAGGCTCTCACAACACTGTTGAGGATGGCAAACAACCAGAATTACACTGGAAACTACTGGGATTAATACTTGTAAAAGAGTCTGGAAACGTCCCATCCTCACTGGGATAAAATTGGAAAAAACTTATCAATAACACAAGGTCAATACCCACTAAAGTCAAGGTTCAAGGTTCTGAATGGTCACTTGGGCACCTGAAGTGAGCAGATATTATTTTTCCTTGAATAAAAGTGTATCATGGGGCTTCCCTGGTGGCGCAGTGGTTGAGAGTCCGCCTGCCGATGCAGGGGACACGGGTTCGTGCCCCGGTCCGGGAGGATCCCACGTGCCGTGAAGCGGCTGGGCCCGTGAGCCATGGCCGCTGAGCCTGCGTGTCCAGAGCCTGTGCTCCGCAACGGGAGAGGCCACAACGGTGAGAGGCCCGCGTACTGCCAAAAAAAAAAAAAAGTATATCATGAACCAATGCTTTTCAAACTTCAAAAGAACAAAAAACAAAAAAAGGAAAAAGAAGAAGAGGAGGAGAAGGAGGAGGAAGCAACACTTCCCAATTCATTCTATGAGGCCGGTATTACCTGATACCAAAACCAGACATCACAAGAAAACTACAGATCAATATTCCTTATGAATATAGATGCAACAATCTGCAACAAAACCCTAGCAAAATGAATTGAGAAGCATATAAAGAATCATACACTATGACTAAGTGGGATTTATCCCAGGAATGCAGGGTTGGTTCAGCATATGAATCAAACAATGTAACACACCCAAGAACAGAGGACAAAAGCCAAATGATCATCTCAATGTACAGAGGAAGCATCTGACAAAATTCAACACTCTTTCATGATAAAAACACTCAACAAAATAAGAACAGAAGTACTAGGCTTCCCTGGTGGCACAGTGGTTAAGAATCCACCTGCCAATGCAGGGAGCACGGGTTCGAGCCCTGGTCTGGGAAGATCCCACGTGCTGAGGAGCAACTAAGCCTGTGCCCCACAACTACTGAGCCTGTGCACCACAGCTACTGAAGCCCGCGTGCCTAGAGCCCGTGCTCTGCAACAAGAGAAGCCACTGAAATAGGAAGCATGTGCACGGCAACGAAGAGTAGCCCCCGCTCACCGCAACTAGAGAAAGCCTGCTTGCAGCAGCAAAGACCCAATGCAACCAAAAATAAAATAAATATTTAAAAAAAGAATAGAAGTACTGATATTCTATCAATCTGATAACGAGTATCTATAAAACACAGCTAACATAATACTTAGTGATGGAAGACTGAAAGCTTTCTCCTAAAATCAGGAACAAGACACAGATGTCTGCTTTCACCATGTCTACTTGACACTGTACTGGAAGTTCTAGACAGGGCAATTAGAAAAGAAAAAGAAACAAAAGCAGCCAGATTTTGAAAGAAGGAAAACTATCTCTATTTGCAGATGATATGATCTTGTACACAGAAAATCCGAAAGAATCCACAGAAAAACTACTAGCGCTAGTAAATGAATTTCAAGGCTGCAGAATACAAGATCAACATAAAAAAATAAGTTATCTTTCTATAAGTTAGCAAAGAGCAATCAGAAAATAAAATTAAAGGAACAATCCCACTGACCATAGCACCAAACACAAGAAAATACTTAGGAATAAATTTAACAAAAGTATTTTCAGTATTTGTATACTGAAAACTACAAAACACTGTTGAAAGAAATTAAAGAAGACCTAGATGACATCTGTGTTCATGGATCAGAAGATTTAATATTGTTAAGATGACAAGACTACACAAATTGATCAACAGATTTAATATAGTTGCTATCAAAATTCTAGCTGCCTACATTGCATAAATTGACAAGCTCATCCTAAAATTCATGGAAATGCAAGGGACCCAGAATAGCCAAACAATCTTGAAAAAGAACAAAGCTGGAGGACTCACACTTCCTGGCTTCAAAACTTATAATAAAGCTACAGTAATCAAAACTGTTGGCAATGGCATAAAAACAGACACAATGACCAACAAAACAGAACAAAGAGCCCAGAAAAAAACCCTCCCATATGTGGTCAGATGATTTTTGACAAAAGTGGCATGGCAATTCAAGGGTGAAAGAACAGTATTTTCAACAAATGGTGATGGAACAACTGGACACAACATAGAAGAATGAAACTGGACCCCTCCCTCCTACTATATGGAAAACAATTAACTCAAGAGAGAGAATTCTTGGAAGATGGTGGAGTAGGAAGCACCAGGAAATCTCTTTCCCTACCTAGACCACAACTGCACTGGGGGAATCTGTCTGATGTAACTATTTTGGAACTCAGGAGTCTACTGGAGGCTTGCAGTTTCCAGGGGAAGCCTTGGACCATGAACTGCAGTTAATTTTGGTCAACTCCAGCTCCTAGCACAGTAGCAGCAGCTACCCATTCCCCACATCTACCCTATAACAGACAGCTGTGCACATGTTCCAGAAGCAGCTTGCACACAGCTTGTGGGAGCCAGGGTGGGCAAAAAGGGCCCCTGTCCTCCAAATACTGGGGATCTGTGCTCCAATCACTGATTGCTTCCTCTGATCCCAGAGGTGCAGACAAAGAAGGGGTATCCATGGTCTTTGTACTTCCTCCTACTGTTGCAAGCCCCTCCACTTCTGCTGAAGTGATTTCCAGGGGACTTAAAAGACTGGATTGCTTCCCCCCACCCATTTTTCTCTTTATCCTCTATTGGGAACCAGACATTAAAGACAAGGACATTCAAAACTAACTACATATACAGGAACAATTAGAAAGTAAATACACATGCTCAGAGAAAGGTACAGGTTTAGAAAAGGCCCTAGAAAAGACCTTAAAGTTTACATGTCAGGATGCTCCTTGGAAGAGAAACAGCTCACAACAAAAACAACAAAGTAACAAAAAACAGTAAATATTTGGAAAGGGAGAGAATCTGATTTCCAGAGTTACCACATTATTAGATTTAAATGTCCAGATTCAAATGTTGTTTCAACAACAACAACAAAACCACATGGCATACAAAGAAACAAGAAATTATGATCCATTCAAAGGAAAAAAAAATCAGCGTTAAGTTATCCCTGAAAAAGATCTCATGTCAAATGTATTAGACAAAGACTGAACTAAAGGAAGATGTGGAAAACTCAGAAAACGATGTAAGAACAAAATGGAAACACCAATAAACAGATAGAAAACCTAGAAAGAAACCCCAAAAAAAATTTTTTGGAGCTGAAAACTACAATAACTTAAATGAAAAATTCACTAAAAGGGTTCAAAGGAAGATTTGAACAAGCAGAAGAATCAGTTACCTTCATAGAAATTAGTGAGTCTGAGGAACAGGAAGAAAAAAGATTGAAGAAAACTGACCAATGCCTATGAGGCCTACAGGATACCAAAAAGTAGACCAACATAGCATTGTGGGAGTCTGGAGGACAAAAAGGGGAGTGAGCAAAGAATATATGAAGAAATAATGTCTGAAAACTTCCCAAATTTGATCAAAGACATGAACATAAACATCCAAGCTCACCAAACTCCAACTAATAGGAACTCAAAGAGACCGAAATCAAGACATTATAATCAAACTTTCGAAAGACAAGAAGAGAACATCTTGAAAACAGTAAGAGAGAAGCAAATTATCACATACGAAGGACCTGCAATTAGATTATTTGCAGATTTCTCATGAGAAACTTTGGAGGCCAGAAGGCAGTTGGCCAATACAGTTAAAGTGCTCAAAGAAACCTGTCAACCCAAAATACTATACCCGGTAAAACTGTCCTTCAAAAGTGAGGGAGATTATAATTAAAATGGCAAAAGTTAAAGATAAAGAGAAGATTCTAAAGGCAACAAGAGAAAAACAAAGAGTTAATCTTATAAGGGAATCCCCATAAGGCTATCTGCTGATTTCTCTACAGAAATGCTGCAGGCCAGAAGGGAGTGGCAAGATAAATTCAAAGTCCTAAAAGGGAAAAACCTGCAACCTAGGATACTCTACACAGCAAGATTATCATTAGAATAGAAGGAGAGTCAAAGAATTTCTCAGACAAGCAAAAACTAAAAGAATATGGCAATACTAAACTTTTTTTTTTTTTTTTTTTGCGGTACG
>RJWK010043306.1:0-18807 GCA_004363435.1 Platanista minor
GGTCAGTCCCAAACAAGCTGCTTTTTACAAGCGCTGGCTTAAGGATTTGCTGCTAAATAGGGCTTACATGTGCGGGAGGGGGGTTGGGTAATGGGCTTCTTGTGAGCCCTGTTCTCTGCGTTTTGCCTTGATTAGAAAGTTTCTGGTCTCCCAGGACAACGCTCCGTTTAAAAAGAACAGCTTTGCAGCCACTGGGACTCCTGGACCCAGGTCAACATCTGGGCCTGGAAGAGAGAAAATGTGGGTTTGGGTCTCCTGATGTCTGGGGAGAGGGCTGCGATGGCCGGAGTGTCTGGAGGGGCAGCCACGGCCCTCTGCTCACTGGCACTGCATTTATGCTCCATTAACCCTGCGCAGGCCCCAGGGACAGATGGCGGCAAGGGAGAGAGAGAGACAGAGAGAGACAGAGAGAGAGAGGTAGGGGGGCTGTGACTTTTCTCACCTGCCCAGCTCCGGGCGGGATGATAAGGCTGCCGCTCAACTGCTGGGGCCCTACGGCCTGCCCAGCCCATGAAATGCACCTGCACAAACTTGGCTCCAGAAACCATCATAGAGGACACCCAAGGCCTGCCTTGAACCTGAGCAGCCAACCAAGAGCCTGAAGAATATTCTGCACATAAATCAGAAGGGCATTCAGGGCCCTTTTCAATAATGATGAAGATGAGAGCACTTCCTGAGCTCTGTCTGTGTCCTGGTGCTGCACAGAGGGCGTCACAGGGACGAACTGACTTCATCCGCTCCGCTGCCCAGTGAGGCCAGCACTGTTGCTACACCCATTGTAGAGCTGGGGAAACGAGGGCAGAACAACAGAAATAACAACAGAAATAAGGTTTGCTTCAGCCAGAGTTCCTTCCTTCTTTCCTTTAAATTATAAAAGTGGCTTTTCAAAAAAGTTAATGATACAGAAGTGAATAAGGTGAGACTTAAAAGTATCCCAATCCTGTGCCTTGTTCCTCTCCTCACGCTGCTAACCATTTGGTGACTGACGTATGTGCAGTAATACATCTTATATTCATTCAACAAATGTTCATTACGAATTCGGTCCAAGTCAGGGATTATGCTGTGGGTATAGATGAGCGTTTCTCAACCTTGGCACTGCTGACATCTGCGGCCGAATAGTTCTCTGTTGTGGGGTCTGTGTGTTTAGCAGCATCCTTGGCCTCTACCCACAAGATGCCAGTAGCATCCACCCCCTAGTTTTCATAACCAAAAATGTCTCCAGACATTGTCACATGTCCCCTCGGTGCCGAAATCACCCCCGATGAGGACCACTGGTTTAGATAGATGTGGCTGAGTGTGGTTCTTTGCTTATTTCTTCCTCTTAGCACGACATTGAGGCATGCTGACATTTCAGTTCCAACATTGCTGCTTCTCTCTTTTTGTGTCAGATTCCAGGGTATGGAGGGCTCAGAATTTAGTATGCCTCCCATTAATAGATGTTTTGGACTGATTCCAAGCCCCCCATCATCATCAATGCGAAGGGCCCGTCTTTGTTCATACCTACATTTGTATCCACACACCTGAGTATTTCCAGGGGGCAGATTCTTTCAAGCAAAATTGCTGGCTCAAGGGTGTAAGCGTTTAAATGTTTACTTCGAAATGCCAACATCCACTCCAAAAAGAGGATTATAACAGTTTCCCCCCTCACCAAGTGCCCCCATCAGGGACATGAACAGAAACCATCAGAACGATTGTTATGAAGAGGAGGGTATATTTACCATGTTGGAAAAGAGGGCTACACTGTTTCATTCAGAGGGGCTCTGAGAGGTCTTTGCTTTACACATTTGCTATTAACATTTTTTTAACTCCTCAGGCGACAATTAAAAAATTTCCAACATGAGCATATAGAAGTTTAGCATCTTTGCTTTCAAAAATTAAGTTATTTAATAAACTAAAGGGGGCTCTGGGTTAGTGACCCTGTTACAAAGTGGGTGAGGGAGGGGCTGCCAGGCAGGGGCAAACTCAGGGCTCCTCTGTGACCCCAGATAGAGGCTGAGTCCTGAGCCTCAGGGACATGTGGGTGGCCCAGGAGCATTGCCTCCTGTCCCCAGAGGCCTGCACTCCCCTGGGACAGTGGCTTCCTAAAGAGGACAGGACAGCTCCCCGAGGCTGCCCTCTTCACCGTCCTGCTGGAATCACCTGCTGAGAGTCCAGGGCTGCAGCTACACTTAACTGGGGGCCCTTGACATTGCCACCCCTTCTAGTTACAAAACTGCTCAGCTTGCATTTCCTCCTCTTGATTAAAGGAATTTGAAGCAATACATTATTTTTTTAAATTTTAATCAACTTTGTTTATTCATCAATCTCCCACCTTTTTTTTTTTTTTTTTTTTTTAAATCTTGTTTTTCCAGCTTTTCCTTCTACCAGTAGATGGAAACACAAAATTTAGATTTGGAAGCAATTAATTACAAAGTTTTAATTTTCAAAATGTAACAACATCAAACACTGTGAATGTATTCACACTGAATTGTACACTTACAATGGTTGAAGTGGTACATATTATGTTATATATTTTTTTCCACAATTAAAATATAAATTTTTATTGGAGTCTAGTTGATTTACAATGTTGTGTTAATTTCTACTGTATAGTAAAGTGAATCAGTTATACAAACACATATATCAATTAAAGGAATTTGAAGTAATACATTATTTTTCCTGTTTGAATAAAAACAGGCAAGAGGGGGCTTCCCTGGTGGCACAGTGGTTGAGGGTCCGCCTGCCGATGCAGGGGACGCAGGTTCGTGCCCCGATCCGGGAGGATCCCACATGCCGCAGAGCGGCTGGGCCCGTGAGCCATGGCCGCTGAGCCTGCGTGTCCGGAGCCTGTGCTACGCAACGGGAGAGGCCGCAACAGTGAGAGGCCCGCGTACCACAAAAAAAAACCAAACAAACAAACAAAAAAAAACAAAAGAAAAAACAGGCAAGAGAAATTGCCTTTATGGAACTGCAGGATAACATTGAAAGTGCCTTTATGGAATTGCAGGATAACATTGCTACTGCCTGTTTGATCAGAATGGGAAACACCAATCTTTAGAAATCGTTTTCCAATGGATACATGCTGATCATCTATTTAAAATATTAAATGCTATCAAATTTTAAAATAGCTAATCTATGCATATGGTACAAATTCTAAAAGTGCCATAAAGTGACGCTGGGAACCGTCAGTTGTCCCCCCCAACCCTTGTTCTCCAGTCACGCAGTGGCCCCTCCCCAGATAACAACCACTGTTACCGTTGGGTCGACCCCAAAGAAGTTGTTGATCTTACCTGTTTTTCACCAGCAAAATATGGGTGTTTCATATGATTCAATGTGTGATTCCTAATTTCTTTTTCAGAGACGCTATGCATGTATAAATATGCACATAAGTAGAATCTTCCTATTTCTTTCTTTACATAAACGATAGCATGTTATATGCACTCTTTTTCATGTCGCTTATTTCACTCAACAGTGGATCTTGAAGATCCCTCATTTCCGTATATAAAAAAAGAGCCTCGCTCTCTTTTTAACAGCCACAGAGTATTCCGTTGAGTGGATGTTTCACTTTCTGTTTAGCCAGCCCCTGAGATGGCACAATTAGATTGTTTCCAGTCTCTTGCTACTGAGAACAATGCTGCAAAAAATCTACCTCTGTGTACACATTCTGTCTCACAAGTGGGGGAGTATTTGTAGGATAAAGTATTTGAGGTGGGATGGCTGGGCCAAAGGATGTGTGTCTTTTTAATGAAGAAATCTATTGCCTAATTGTCCCCCATAGAAGCTGTGTGAATTTGTAGCCCGAGTAGCCTGACAGGGGTCCAACTTGACACTGCCTGATTTTCAGGCCCACAGAGCAGTGAGTGCTCACCGTGGCGCAGGCAGGAGTGATGATGCCAGGGGCGGTCTGGGAATTGCAGATTCTCTTGATGAGGTGCCAAGTCCAGTTGTGTCTCCTCCAAAAGATGGATAAGGACAGAGCAGTCCCCTTCTCTGTGAGCAGCACCCCAGCCTGGAAGCTAGTGGGTGGAGGAGGGGGAGGAGAGCGCCATTCGCTGGCGTGAAAACGCTTCCCTTCTCTCCAACTCCCCCTGCACCCAATCCAAGAAGAGACTAGTTCAGGCCCCACTTCACAAAGCATTAGGTAGAAGACATCGTTGACACATACGTGTCTGCAGTTGTGACAAAAGTGTGTGTCACAAATTGACCGTCGCTGGGTGGTACCAAGGAAGGAGCGCTGGTCTACCAGGACGGCAAACCAGTTGGCCGTCACTACTAGGCTAGGCATGGACATGCCAGAGGCTGGTCTTGGGAATCAGCTTGGCGAGTTTAAAATTTTTGTTCTTGGGGGACTTCCCTGGTGGTCCAGTGGGTAAGACTCCACACTTCCAATGCAAGGGGCCTGGGTTCGATCCCTAGTCGGGGAGCTAGATCCCACATGCATGCCGCAACTAGGAAGTCTGCATGCTGCAACTAAGAGTCCTCATGCCACAACTAAAGATCCCACACACCGTGAGGAAGCTCCTGAGTGCCGCAACTAAGACCTGGTGCAGCCAAAATAAATAAATACATAAATAAATATATAAATTTGTTCTTGGAATTTGGCGGTCCAGTGGTTAGGACTCCATGCTTCCACTGCAGGGGGCACTGGTTCCATCCCTGGTCAGGGAACTAATATCTCGCATGCCGAGCTGTGAGGCCAAATAAAACCAAAAAACGAAACTGTTCTCAAATTCTTTGATGCTCTCCCTGCAGAAGGGGAAGGCTGATTCCCTCCACTCAAGTGTGGGCCGGCGTCGGTGGTGAAATGATGATTTGTATCTTCTGAGACTGACTCATACAAGGCCACAGCCCCAGCTCTCTTCCTCATGGATTGCCTGCTCTGATTGAAGCCAGGGGCCATGTTGTGAGGACACTCGGACAGCCTTAGAGAGGCCCTCGTGGGGAGGACCCGAGGCTGCTCACCAACCACCAGCACCAACTTGTCAGCCGTGGGAGTGAGTCACCTTGGAACTGGATCCCCAGCCCCCCCGAAGCCTTTGGATGATGCAGCTTTGGCCAACTTTTTGACTGCAACCTCCTGAGAGACCCTGAGTCAGAACTGCTCAGCTCACCTGCTCCTGAATTCCTAATCCATAGAAACTGGGAGAATGATACATGTTTATTGTTGTTTTAGGCCACCAAGTTTGGGGTAATTTATTACACAGTAGTAGGTAATGAATGTCTGTGGCCAGGATGCTCAACTCTGTGAAGAGCCCCTTTTATCTGCTCCTTTGCCTCTGCTTCCTGTCCCCCATTCCCTGCAAGGAGGCAGAAGACCTCTTCAAACCATGAGGAGCCGGACAGAGAGAAGATCCCTAAATCTTCCACGAGGTTAACATGGCGGCAGTGTGGCCAATTACAAGTCAACAGGGTTCAGTATGCCGTACTCCCCACCTTCCGCAGTACACTGCCACCGTGGGGCATGGGCACATTCTGTAACCTCACTTACCCTCAACTGTTTCATCTTCTAAATGGGTTGATAACCAAAGGCATAGTGTGAGCCCAGAGAGGCTCCAGAAGTCCTTTCAAGCATTGAGCCCCAGGTATCTATAAATCTTAACTCACTCATCTGCCATGCATGCATCCATCCACTCATCAAACTTGTGTTAAACACCTACCATGTCCCAGGTACCATGCAAGGTGCCAGGGGTACAAATGAGAACAAATCAACATCACTAGTATCAAGGGATGCCCAGCCAGTGGGAGAGACAGATGGAGAGATGGAGAGGTAACACCTGATGTGATGGGGCTGAGACAGGGCTGTGGAGGAGCAGAGGCATGCAGAAGTGAGCCGTGTGACACCAGCTGCTCAGGAACTGTAACATTAGGCATAGTGTGCCAGGCTCCTTCTCCCCTGCAAGGGTCGGAAGTGGAATTAGAGAGGCTCGGGATGTTAAAACAGGTGTTCTGACCATCTGGCTGGTCACATGCACTGAATAAGGCCCAAGATCACATAGAGCCATTCACTCTTTGAACTTGCCACATTCCTTCCTGCCCCAGGACCTTTGCACATGATGCTTCCCCTCTGCCAAGATCACTCCCACCTCACCTCCTCCTCCCAGCTCAGGCAGTGGTGAGCTCCTGGTCACCATCCAGGTCTCAGTTTAAATGCCTCCCTCCAGAGGGAGCACCTCTTTGTCCACATTCTCTATTCAGCACTGTTTGTTTCCTTCATGGCACTTTTCACAACTGTAATTGCTCTATTACATTAGTTTCCTTTTTTCCCCCCATCTTCCCCATTAGAATGTAGGTTCCAACCACAAGGTAGGGATTGTGTCTTGGGCGCCACTGTAACCTCAGGGGTAAAATGTATCCTGTACTGAAAAAAAAGTGTTGGGTGAAATAATGAATGTGTGTATTAGTCACTGTATATTCTTGCTCATTTAATTTACACATCAAACTTTCAAGGAATTGTTGGCCTCATGATTGTCTACCCATCATCATCACCCCACACCATACCCAGATGTCCACACATGATTCTTCCTTTGTGGGGAATCGGATCCACCCTTCTGTGCTCAGGGAGGGTGGTGTCTTCCCAGCCCAGCCCAGGATAGGAAATGAGGTTGGTTCTAAACCAGTTATGCTAATTCCATTCCTCCTCTCAGTGGCTGGGTTAGGCATCTGCCTATGATGCAGCTCTGGCCAATCAGACTTCAGGGGAAGCCTCCTAGGGCTGCCCAAACTGGAATGTGCCCAGGAACCACTGGGCATCTTATTAAGATGCGGATTCTGATTCAGCAGGTCTGGAGTGGGGCACAAGACCCTGCACGTCTAATGAGTTCCCGGGTGATGTTGATGCTGCAGTCCATGGACCACACCTTGAATTACGAGGTCCTAAGGAGTTTCTGGGCAGGATTTTCCTCCCCTACAGAAAGAGACCCACAAAGAGAAGCTGTCTTTTCTGTTGTTATGCAGGCACGTGCTGCTAGCAGCTGCCGCTGCCATTGTGACTGGCCACAGCTGGCCACCTGGGACAAAACCAACATGGGGAGGTGGGGCAGAGGGAAGTAGGGAAGGCTCTGGGGTCTGTATGACATCACAAAATCTCGTAACCAACCCCAGAACTGCTCATGTGAGACAATAAATGATGATTTTTTTTTTTAAAGGCCAAATTAAGTTTGGGACTCTTTTACTTGCAGCCTAAAGCATCATGACTGATGCTATAAATGGACCATTTGGTGTAGAGCAAAAAAGACCAACCGTGGAACCAGACCAATCCTGGTACTTATCTCTGCCCCTTAGTGGCACTGCCATTTCTCAACTTCACCAAGCTTCAGCTTCTTTGTCTATACAAAGGGTTGTTTTGACCATCAGTAAGAGGATGCATGCATGCTAGAATCCTCTAGCACAGCACTGTCCAATAGAAATAAAACGCAAAAGACATAACGGAATTTTAACTTTCCTAATAGCCACATTCAAAACATAAAAAGAGACAGGTGACATTAATTTTAATAATATAATTTATTTAGCTCAAAATATTACCATTTCAACATGTATTCAATAAAACATTTGATATTTTACTTTTTTTTTTTTTTTTTTGCGGTACGTGGACCTCTCACTGTGGCGGCCTCTCCCGTTGCGGAGCACAGACTCCAGACATGCAGGCTCAGCGGCCATGGCTCACGGGCCCAGCTGCTTCACGGCATGTGGGATCTTCCCGGACCAGGGCACGAACCCGCATCCCCTGCATCGGCAGGCGGACTCTCAACCATTGCGCCACCAGGGAAGCCCTACTTTTTTTTTTTTTTTTTTGGTACTAGGGTTTTGAACTCTGGTGTGTATTTTACACTACGGTGCATCTCAGTTCAGACCAGCCACATTTCAAGTGCTCAAGAGCCACATGTGGCTAGTGGCTGCTGTATTAGCTTAATTCTAACACGAGGCTGGACTCATAATAAGTATTGTAGAAAAATGGATTACTTCATGCTGCTCTTAACATGGGCAATGGAAAGGGAGAGACTGAATTTCCAAACACAGTAACTCCCATGCTGGAAGCCAACTGGTGATGGAGTTCTGCCGCTTTGGGTCAACTCTTAAAATCCTGGACATCTACTCATCTGCATGGTCTGCATAGAAAATCGACAATGGGAAGACAAATGATAACACAGCATTTCTCAGCAGCATCACCTGGGACTAAGGCAGGGACACAGGCAAAGGATTTTTATTAAATGACTGCCGTGAATTATATTTAGGGAGTTTCTGATTCCCTCTAATCACTGCTTTTTAAATGTCGTGTCTCCTGCTCAATAAGCTTCAATGTGTCCCTTCTTTCTTTTGGGTTAGTGTTGGACTCCTGGGACTTCTAAACTCTTCCAGAGCCCAAACACACCTCACTTTATGCAGTTCAGTCTTCCTTTTGTCCAATTTAAGTCCAGGTAGCCTCAGGCCAGGCCTGTGGGTTGTCAGGGAGGGGGATGAAGATGTACACGATGGTGCTGAAACCAAGGGCTTGGGCCAGAGTGGGTGGAGCCAGGCTGGCTGAGATCACAGCCGTCCGCAGCAACATGTCAGTCATGATGCTCACTGAGCATGTTCATGCACGTTATCTCACTTGGTTTCTGCAACAACTCCATGAGGTAATGCGGTGGATGTTCATTGTTTTTGTCTGCCCTGCATTATTTTCTCATTTCTGGTAAGGGCACCCCTTCACACACCCTCGCCCCTTCTTTCAGGAATCTGCTCTCCGCACTCTCTCAGTGTGGTTCTGATGGGCACTACCAATCACATAAACCACTCCTCACTCTGTGTCACAGGGAGGCCCGTGACCCACGCCAGGCCAAACTTACTGCCCCCTTCCCTAGGCAGTGAGTGGACCTGGGAGCTAAGCATGTGTCATGGATCTGGCCAATCAGAGCCTTTGCTGGGATCTTTATGGACTGACGTGAGCTGGTTAAGCTGTGGAGATGTAAGAATGAAGTTATCTTCATCAAGTCTTGAGGCAAGTGGAAGAAGCCTCTTAGAGAAGCACGGCATGAGGCCAACTTGCAAGAGAAGAGATGAGAGAGGGAATGGAGGACGGAGAGAGGAAGTGAGAGCTCCTTGGAACCCCTAGATCCAGCTACGCCTGAAGCTGGCACCACCATTTATCTTCTTTCATGTCATGAACCTTCCTGGGATCTTTTACTTCAGCCAGTTGGAGTTGGAGTTCTGTCACATGCAACCAAAATAGTTCCAACTAATATAAGTAAAGAATAGCCCCTCCATTGCATGGGCGACAAGACTGAGGCAAAAAGAGGCTAAAAGATGACTCCAGGCCACTTAGGACACAGAGCCAGGATTTGAGTCCACATCATTGGGCTTTTCATCCTATGCTCTTTCTCCTATGTCCCCTACCACACTTAGTCTGTATTAGTTTCCCATGGCTGCTGTAACAAATTGCTACAAACTTGGTGGCTTAAAACAACAGAAATGTATTCTTTCATAGGATCTGGAAGTCAGAAAACAGGACTAATACACTGGGCTAAAATCAAGGTGTTGGCAGGACCTCACTCTCTCGGGAGGGTCTAGGGGAGAATCCATTCCTTGCCTCTCTGGCTTCTGATGGCTTCTGGTGTTTCTTGGTTTGTGGTCCATCATTCCAATCTCTGCCTCTGTCTTCAATGGCTTTCTCCTCCCCTGCATGTGTTTGTCTAGTCTCCCTCTGTCTCTCTCTTAGTTGTGATGGCATTTAGGGCCCACCGGGATAATGCTAGATTATTCCCTCATCTCAAGATCCTTAATCACATCTGCAAAGATTCTTTTTCCCAATAAGATAACATTTACAGTTTCTGGGGATAAGAAGCTGATGTCTTTGGATGGCCGTTATTTAGCCAAATACACTGTCTAGGCTACCTAGGATTTAGTGCTTAAATGTGATGAGTCAGTCCTGAGAAAAACCTGGCCACTATCCAATTGTCCCGTCTCCCCAGCCAGATGGTTAGGACCTTCAGGGTCCGGCCCAGCCCCAAGTGCCCCACAGTGGCCAGCACAGGGTGGGCGAGCACCAGAGTCTATCCCGTTTCAGGCCCCCTTCTCCCAGGTTGAGCACTGAAGATCAGGTGTAAACGAGAGGGGTTCCCGCTGCCAAGGTATTGCACTCCTTTTTACGGACCCTTTTCTAATTTCTCAAGGCAACGGCTACTGCTCACTTTAATTTGCATCTTTTGGTTGTTAGAAACAGTCACCACAGGTAGCCCACGTAACGGGGGTGTATTATTACACTGAGCTGCCTGTGGGAGGCAACGCAGGGGTCTAAGTGCCTGGGCTGGAATCCCAATTCTGCCATTTCCCAGCTGTGAATTGTGAACAAGTTACTTACCTGCGCGGAATCCACACGGAGATCTAAGGCTCAGGTTTACAGGCTAGTAAGTGAGAACCTTGGTAACTTGGCAGTATTTCTAGCACAGAACACTCAGTAAACGTTAGGTTATTATGACTGCCACGTGGAAGCCGCATCTGCCTCTCGCTTTTTAAAATGACTGTCTCGGGCTTCCCTGGTGGCGCAGCGGTTGAGAGTCTGCCCGCCGATGCAGGGGACGCGGGTTCGCGCCCCGGTCCGGGAGGATCCCACATGCCGCGGAGCGGCTGGGCCCGTGAGCCATGGCCGCTGAGCCTGCGCGTCCGGAGCCTGTGCTCCGCAACGGGAGAGGCCACAACAGCGAGAGGCCCGCGTACCGCAAAAAAAAATAATAATAATAAAATAAATAAATAAATAAAATGTCTCAAGTCCTAAACGTTAAGGATTATTATTTCTACCGAATAGCATCTGAGGGTTATAAAATGACTCGCTTGGGCCCCTCGTGGTGCCTGCGTTCTCAGTCAGGCTGCACACTATCTCTGTTGCCCAGGGCCCCTGACCAACCCCAGAGCATCCTTTCAGCCTCTGCCTCCATCCGTATCAGCAGGTTCTTCCACCGCTCAGGGGAGATCCCGGTTTGCCCTTCGCCTGGTCTGAGCAGCTCTGGGAAGGGGAGGGTGGTTGGGGGCGAGGTTGAAGGCGTGGCTGGGGGTAGGGTTGGAGGCGGGGCTAGAGGCGGGGCTTGGGCGGGGCGGGAGGCGGGAGAGTCACAGGTGCAAAGCTTGTTCTCTCCCCCGGGGCAGGGCCTGAGATGGGGAGTGCGGGCAGCGCAGGGCCATGGCGTTTCTTCTGCCCGTGCTTGTTGCCACCTCTGTGGCTTACTTCCTGCTATCCTTCTCCACGCAGCTGGCGTTACCCTTCCCCCAGCCCTGCGGGAAACCTCCTTATCGTTATCCTCATAACTGTCCTTTTTGGAGGGTCCTCTTCATTACCTATATCAGGATACATATGCCTTTGCAAATCCTTCCCTAAGCCTGGGGCTTCTTTAGTGTTTCTGTCCCGTATTCTTCATGGGAAATAACTACAACAATAGCGTTCACAGTAATAACCATAATCTCAGCTAACTATTGTGTAGATGCCGTATTTGCCAACACTGCGCTAAATCCTCTTATGAGATTTAACTCATTTCATATCACACACACGTGCACACACACACACACACACACACACACTCTATATGGTAGGTACTATCAGAAGTTTTATTTTATTGATGACGAAGCTGAGCGACTGCAAGGTCAAATAACCACATGTTAGTCCTCTTTTCTTGCTCAATAAACCCCTACTAAATAAGAATGAAGAGTGCAGCCCCACAGCAATATTCTAAAAAACAAAAAACAACAAAACTAATGTTATTTTCTGATTACAAAGCACTATCTGCTCACTATAGAAAATTAGAAAAATACAGAAAATCGCACTAAGAAAAAGTAAAAAATCACCCATAATATTTTAGTTGCAACTATTTCCAGTCTGTCCGTCTGTCTGTATCTCTGCATTTTCCAGGGAGTTACATTTTTTTTAAATTTTTTAAAGGTCTTTATTATTTTTTTTAACATCTTTATTGGAGTATAATTGCTTTACAATGGTGTGTTAGTTTCTGCTTTATAACAAAGTGAATCAGTTATACATATACATATATCCCCATATCTCTTCCCTCTTGCGTCTCCCTCCCTCCCACCCTCCCTATCCCACCCCTCTAGGTGGTCACAAAGCACCGAACTGATCTCCTTGTGCTACGCGGCTGCTTCCCACTAGCTATCTCTTTTATGTTTGGTAGTGTATATATGCCCATGCCACTCTCTCACTTCATCCCAGCTTACCCCTCCCCCTCCCCATATCCTCAAGTCCATTCTCTAGTAGGTCTGCGTCTTTATTCCCGTCTTGCCACTAGGTTCTTCTTTACCATTTTTTTCTTAGATTCCATATATATGTGTTAGCATATGGTATTTGTCTTTCTCTTTCTGACTTACTTCACTCTGTATGACAGACTCTAGGTCCATCCACCTCACTACAAATAACTCCATTTCATTTCTTTTTATGGCTGAGTAATATTCCATTGTATACATGTGCCACATCTTCTTTATCCATTCATCTGTCGATGGACACTTAGGTTGCTTCCATGCCCTGGCTATTGTAAATAGAGCTGCAATGAACATTGTGGTACATGACTCTTTTTTTTTTTCCTCTCACCGTTGTGGCCTCTCCCATTGCGGAGCACAGGCTCCGGATGCGCAGGCCTAGCGGCCATGGCTCACGGGCCTAGCCGCTCTGCGGCATGTGGGATCCTCCCGGACCGGGGCATGAACCCATGTCCCCTGCATCGGCAGGCGGACTCTCAACCACTGTGCCACCAGGGAAGCCCTACATGACTCTTTTTGAATTATGGTTTTCTCAGGGTATATGCCCAGTAGTGGGATTGCTGGGTCGTATGGTAGTTCTATTTTTAGTTTTTTTAAGGAACCTCCATACTGTTCTCATAGTGGCTGTATCAATTTACATTCCCACCAACAGTGCAAGAGGCTTCCCTTTTCTCAGGGAGTTACATTTAAGCCATGCTTTTTAATGGCTTTCAGGCCTCTGGGCCTCTCTGTTTGGACATTTAAGTTGTATCTTTGCCCATGTTTCTAATGATTTCTTTAGGATAAAGGGTCTGCACCTTGAAGCTTTGGATACACTTTGCCAAGTGCCTGGGAATGGGTGTTGCAAGTACCAATGCTTCCAGCCAAGTGCAGAAGGTGCTGCTTGTTCACCTCTTTGCCAGCTCGGGGGCTTCTGGTTTTATTACAGCATCCTTGCTGCTGTTTTCACTGCATTTTTAAGTTACTAATGACATGAATTTATTTTATTTTTCTCTATGCAATTTGTTGGCCGTGTGGGTTTCCTGTCCTGTTCTTTTTTGTTGTTGTTGTTGTTTTTGTGTGTGTGTGTGTGTGTGGTACGTGGGCCTCTCACTGCTGTGGCCTCTCCCGTTGCGGAGCACAGGCTCCGGACGCGCAGGCTCAGCGGCCATGGCTCACGGGCCAAGCCGCTCCGCGGCATGTGGGATCTTCCCGGACCGGGGCACGAACCCGCGTCCCCTGCGTCAGCAGGCGGACTCTCAACCACTGCGCCACCAGGGAAGCCCTCCTGTCCTGTTCTTTACAGCACAGACTTTGAACACCTCCCCGGTTTATATGCCATTTTCTCATTATCCCTTCATCTTGATCCACTTAAAGAGCAATGCTGGTTATAAGCCTCCTCTGTTTTAAGGACGGGATGCACAATGTTATGGCATCGACTCCATGACCCAGTCGGTTTTCAGGTCACCCCACCCAGCTATGCTGTTCTTGCCACTGTACACCCTCCACGCGGGAATGACACAGGCCCCGTGGGGAGATGAGGCCTTCCTGAAATATATAGAAAAAATATGCTTCTATAAAATAACATCTCAAACTCAATATCCACTTCCCGCCTCACAGGGTCGTGAAGATCAAATGATATAACATCTATGAAAACACTTCATTTTCCGTCCAGTACTTTAGAGGGTAGAAATATTTAGACAGAACATTTTAGAATTTATAAACTTTTATTAAGAGCATTTTACAGCTCATCCCCAGGCTTTCTTATACACATCGTATCATCTGAAATGAGCAAGGCTTTCCTGGCTCTAGAAGGTTAGACAAAAGGTGACTCAAAATGAAGGAATAAACCTTTACCATACACCTGCTCGGTCCCTGACAGTTTGCTTGTCTTATCCCAGCTAATCGTTACCACCCTGCAAAGCAAATGGATTCACTCATTCAATAGGTGAATGTTTCTTGCATGCCTACTGGGTGCCAGGCTCCTTTCTAAGCCCCTAGGGATAGATCAGGGAAGGAGATGGATGAATTCTCTGCCCTTATGGGGCAGAATTCCAGTGGTTAAATCCCTAGGAGATGCTATGCTTATTTTTTGGATAGAAGTCTCAGGTATGCGGTCACCTGCCATGGTCACCCAGCCAGGATTCAAAACCCAAATCTCCTGGCCCCAAAGGCCCCTCTACCTCCTGGGGCTCCCACTTCTCTGCTCCAAAGAACCAGCCAGTACTGGATGTATATTCTCATCCCAGTTCAGAAAGGTCCTGGCCGTGTTTCCCAGACACCCGGAGGGTCCAGTGCTGAGGTTTGTCAGGTCAGGGCACAGGGGCTGCCATGGACGTCAGCAAAACCAGAACTGAGCTGGGGGACTTAACCCTTTAGTGTCCCTCGTGCCGCTCTCAGGAGGCAAGGAGGGCTGGAGCTGCCCCAGAGACAAGACTTCCTCCGAGTTTTAGACGGAGGAATTGAATTTGCCGACCCCTCACGCCTGTTTACTTTCTCCCTGTGTTTCCCACTGTCTCCTGGGCTTAAAAACGCAGAGAGGGGCGACTCTTGTTCTCACCGAAATGAAACCCGCTAGCTGCTGACAAGAAATAGTGATGAGAAATCTCTCTTGTCTTGTCAGAGGAAAAACAAGTGAAACAGCAGGCACTGTTAGATGTGGAAGCTTCTGAGATGTCAGAGGAAGAGCAAGTGAGCAAACTGATAACAAAATGACACATTTTTTGTTTTTGTTTTGTTTTTTTGCGGTACGCGGGCCTCTCACTGTTTGTGGCCTCTCCCGTTGCGGAGCACAGGCTCCGGACGCGCAGGCTCAGCGGCCATGGCTCACGGGCCCAGCCGCTCCGCGGCATGTGGGATCTTCCCGGACCGGGGCACGAACCCGTGTCCCCTGCGTCGGCAGGCGGACTCTCAACCACTGCGCCACCAGGGAAGCCCGAAATGACACTTTTTAGGGAAGAAACCTCCGCTGCAGGCTCGGTCTTGAACTTGCCCCAGACCAGGACTTTGCCTGCTGGAACCTCATGTCTGTCACCCAGACCCAACCTCTCCCTGCCATGCAGACAGTGTCTCCCTGGAGCCACCCAGATCACCCGTCTTGTCTGCTGGGGACAAAATAAGGAATACTACTACTAATCATGGTAAATCAATGGAACATTGGCTTTCTTTTCAGAGCTCTCCCGTAGGCTCAGCTTGACTTTCTGGATGATTCTTTCGAGGCTTTGGCAAATGGGTTTTGAGTCTGCCGAGGGCTCTGTGCCCTCACACTGAAGTAGGCTAAGTAGCAAGTGACGTGTTCAGGTTGCTCAGAAGAAAATATACAGAAACAGAACTCCAAAGGTAAACCCTTCTGATGTTTATGTTCAGAAGATGTTTATGTTCCGAAATGCCGGCATCCTGAAGCAGCCGCTGTCCGCAAGAATGACAGACAATTATTTATAAGCCACGGCTGTGACTCTAGTGACCGGCGGCTGGAGCAGGAATACGGCGCTGACGGTTCACATCCACGGCCGCCCTCTGAGCTGGGTGACTGGTGTGCAGGACAACGCCGCCGTGGAGCGGGGGGCACGTGGTCCCCTTCACACACATGGGCAGACAGATCCAGCGCACTGTGCTGGAGGTGGGATCCGAGCACTCCCCAGCCCGGGCCTGCTTTAAAGCAGAGCCTGAGGTCTCTTGCCCTCTGGGGCCCCTGGAGCACGTCAGGCCCCCGCCTGGAGTGCTCCTTCCGGCACCAGCATTCTGCCCCAGGCCCGCAGCTCAGGGTCCCGACTTTATTTGTGCACCCAGAAGGCAGAGCCCTCCCGGACCCATCCTGGGTCTGGTTTGAACTCAGGGAGCTGGTCTTTATAGTGTGGAAACATTGTCCTGACTTTCAAGCAGACAATTAGGGGCTCATCTTGGAATCTCCCAGTGCCCACCGCCATCAGAGTCAGGACTGCTCATTGCCATCCTCTGCTGGAAGGCAGGTCTGGTGGGCACCCGCAGACAGACTGCTACTGGGCCTTCCAGAGTCTGGAGACCCCGTTCTTACGCTGAGGGAGAGAGTGGTGCCAGATGACACCTCTTGTGTCCATTCCCAGGCACATGACCGTGGGCCAGGACATGGCTTCCTGAGTCCTCTGCTGTGATAGCAGCATCCTCCTCCTAGGGTTGATGGGGGTCCTGTGGAAACTAGTCCCGGGCAAGTGCCCAGTGTGAACCAGACGAAAGTCGGGGAGGTGATGGGTAGGAGGACACAGCTGCCAACATGGTGCCTTCAACCTGCTGTCTCTGCTTTGTGCCTTTTTTGATTTGCTGGTGACTGATGGGACTCAGAGGAACTCTCCAGCATCTTCAAAAGAGAAGCTGTTTAGAGTTGGGATTCTCACTCTCCAAGTCCCCAGGAGGCCAAGGTCACAGGGCTGGAACCTGAGAACTCTGGACAACTTGGGTCTCCTGAGGCCCTGGATGAGGGATGGGGGCCTGGCACCTGAAATCCCAGAGGCAGGGGCAGAGGACCGGGCACCGAAGCCCCAGCTTCTCCCCCTCCTCCCCAGACTAGATCCTGCAGTTTCCCGGGGGCTGGGCTGGGGCTCTGCTTTCATCTCGTTCAGATTTTGGCAAGACTAGCTCTGGGATTTGTAACCAGGAGGGACCCTATAGACGTACTTACAGGCGAGGCCTGGGGAGTTGTCCTGAAGCTGTGTTTATCTGTAAAATAAACTCAGTGTTTCTGCTTTTATTTGGAGGATTAAGTCTCCAAGCCATCCCTCCATATTGCCACAGTCTTGTGGGATTCTGGGTTTGACTGCACCCCCAAAAAGTGTTCTATGCCAAGAAATGAAAATTGAAACCCACTGGGTGGACCTTTTGTCACTCGCACTAACAACAATAGCCATGTACAGCCTCTGGGGAGCCTGAGCTTTATTCACCCATCAGGCTACAGAATTTTTTTGTTGCTGTTGTTATCCCCACTTTCCAGATGAGGAAACTGAGGCTCAGAGAGGCTGCCTTGCCTAATCACACACCTTGTCAGAGTTGGCTTTCCAAGCCAGGTCTCTGTGACCATTTCCACCAAAACACTGAGCCTTTCTCTCCATGGATTAGGGAGTAAAGTCATAGATGAAAACTCTTTATAATTTTTTTTTTTTTGCGGTACGCGGGCCTCTCACTGTTGTGGCCTCTCCCGTTGTGGAGCACAGGCTCCGGACGTGCAGGCTCAGCGGCCATGGCTCACGGGCCCAGCCGCTCCGCGGCATGTGGGATCCTCCTGGACCGGGGCACGAACCTGTGTCCCCTGCATTGGCAGGCGTACTCTCAACCACTGCGCCACCAGGGAAACCCCTCTTTATAATTTTTTAAAGCTCAGGAGTCCTCAGTCATTTTAATGTTTTTCATCGCACGTTCATTATCATTTGCTTTGGAGGATTTTTTTTCTTTTGAACTGGAGAAGCACCTGGCTTTCCTGCTCTTATTTGCAGATGTTTGTTAAACGAATTGAAGGAATACAGGAAGGCTTGATTTTGTAGTTATCCCCCAGCATCCCCTCCCCCGCAAATGAGAGTAGATCAGGAGAAGGTTCCAGTGGGTTCACAAAGCCATTTCATCACACTCGGGTAGTGTGGACGATTAAAACAGAGTCTGCTGCCCTGGAATGGCTTACACCCCTGTCCCCACCTCAATCCCTTGCTTTCAAAGCCCTCCACTCCGCAGGAAAACGCTGCCCCCTCCTGGCTTAGAGGGACCAGCACAACCGACACAAGGGTTCAGACCAATATGAACTTCATTAAATTTCAACAATAGGTTCACAGAAGACCAGAGAATAAATTAGGGCGAAAGGAGCTGGGTAAGACAATACCACTGGATGCAGTGAAGTTTTCGAGATACTCTCTTCACTTCATGAAATTCACATGGTCCCTTTGGGGCGACAGAAGCATCAGCCCCCGGTTGTACAGCCCCGGATGTTGGTGGGCACAGACTGTCCTGTACAGAAGAGATGGTCAAAGCACCTCTGGGCTCAGGAGAGGCAATAACTCCGAAAGTTAACACAGCCTCCCGAAGTGACCCTCTTGCTAAAGGCGGGGCTGAGGCAGGAAGCTGCCACCCCACAGCGGGGTCTTTGGGTTGGAGGGTGAGGCGGGCAGGTCTCTGTTTGCATTCTGCCCTCCTTTACCCAGTTTCAAAACCTCCCTCACCTGCGTCTTTCTCCATATAAATAAGCCCGGTAGGGGAAGCAGGAGGCTGCGGGAGGTTTCACAACCAGCACAGAAGCTGCCCATTCCTGGGACAATGTCAGTGAAAAAAAGGACTTCTGGAAGACTCTCCGGACTTTCCTCTCCCCCTCTCCACTTCGAAAGGAGAGCCTCTTTGCTTTCTGAGTCGCCTCTGACTCACCGAAGGGGGGTGTGTGCAAGTAAAGGGGTAGAAAGTACCTGAAGACTTTCATGTGACTTAGGACACATTTTCGTCTCAAATGTTGAACTAAAGCCAGAAAATGATGCAAGAAAAGTCTCTGTAGGTTTCACCTCTGAAGGACCAAGTGATTCCTGGTGAACATGCTAAAGATCCTACGGGAAAAACATGGGGGGGTCAGATTGGGAGGAGCCTGAGGGTCAGATGGGGAGGAGCCTGGGGGTCAGA
>RJWK010043307.1:0-18807 GCA_004363435.1 Platanista minor
AAAAAAAAAAAAAAAAAAAAAAAAGAAAGAAAGAAGCGTTAGAAAGCGTTCAGCCAGTGTGAACCATTGCGCCAGCGTCCACGTGGTACGGTGCGGATTTTATTGCTGTTGACCTGCTGTGTTTGCACGGGTCCGTATCAACATGCCTGTGTTTTTGTCTCCGTCTCCCACACAGAGACCTCATTAAGAAATTGCTTGTTGTCGACAGAACGAGGAGATTGGGAAACGTGAAGGTGAGTGTTTCCGTCCGTGTATGTTAAGTGGTATCCGTTATAAGTGCCTGTCACTTGGCTCCACACACTTCAGCAAAGGCAGAACATTCATATTCAGTCATTGGTCAAATTCCAAATCTAGGTTTCTGGGGCGTGCAGAATCAAACTGGGTCTACACCCCATCTCCTTGTCTCTCCAAAGGAGCCAGTGACTCAACAGTGATCTATAGATTACGAATCATGACTTGACTTACTTTTATATTTTTAAACAACACTGTTGAGGTATAATTCACGTACCATCCAGTTTGCCCGTTTAAAGTGGACAGTCCGATGGCTTGTAATGTATTTGCAAAATTGTGCAACCATCACCACAGTGTTAAAGAACATGCTCATCCCTTCCAAAAGAAACCCGTATCCTGTGTCCTGTGGCTGTCACCTCTCTATCCTTCTGTCCCTCCTGGTGGTAGGCAACCACTAGGCTACTTTCTGTCTCTATAGATTGTCCTATTCTGAGCTTTCATGAAAATGGAATCATACAAAACATGACCTTTTGTGTCTGGCTTCTCTCACTGAGCATTATGTGTTCAGGGTCCATCCACGCTGTAGCCTGTGTCAGAGCTTCACTCCTTTTCATGGCTGAGTCGTATTCCACTGTGTGGATGGCCCCCATGCTGTTTGTCCATCCATCCATCCATGGACACTTGGGCTGTTTCCACTTTTTGGCCGTTACGAATAGTGCTGCTATAAACATGCATGTGCAGGTTTGTGTGTGAATTCATCATCATTTTGGAAGTTGTACACCATGTGTGATTTTGTCAAACTTTTCATCTGGAGGGAAATATGTGTAAAGAACTGACCTGTATAAACTATGATATTGTACGTGCCTGTCTTGGTTCTGCTTTGGTACTGCTGAATTTGAGACAGACCAGGGACATCTTCTTAGCTGTCTCTAGCTCCGGATGTCTGTGGATAAACTTAGACGTGGACCAGTGCATTGACCCTGTCAGTTGCAGTCTTGAGGGACAAAGTAGACCTGTGTGTGAGACTTGAACCCCGCGGATCTCTTGGGGCCCTCTGTTTATGTGGGTGTGTTCATTTCCTGGGGTGGCTGTAACAAAGGACCACAAACCGTGAGCTTAAAACCACAGGCATCCATCCCCCCCCAGTCCTGGAGACCAGACGTCTGAGGTCAAGGTGTCCCAGGGCTGAGCTCCCTCCAAAGGCTCCAGGGGAGGGTCCTTCCCGCCTCTTCAGCTCCTGGGGGCTCCAGGCGTCCCTGGGCTTGCGGCCGCCTCCCTCCCGTCTCTGCCTCTGTTTTCCCGGGGCGTCTCCTCTGTGTCTGTGTCTCTTCTCTTCTGTGTCTTACAAGGACCCTGTCATTGCATTTAGGGTCCTCCCCAATGACTTCATCTTGACTTCTTTACATCTACAGAAACCTTGTTTCCAAATAAAGTTACATTCACAGGTGCTGAGGATTAGGATCTCAACATGTCCTTTCGTGGGGAGCACAATTCAATACATAACTAGTTAAATTGGTTGGCTAGTTAAGGCTACTCATGGGGATTGGCTCATGTGTTCAGTTCCTTAAGGAGAGGAGGAAACGCTGAGTGGTTGGGTATCACCGGTGAAAGGAACAAATCTGTGAAACAGGATGGTTGTTCATCCAGTAACGGGCTGTTTTTCTCCTCCGGGCGCGCCTTCATTTGGAGTGTTTCTCTTTTTATTTCCAAAAAACAGACCACTGTGTTTAACTCCTTCATCCTCTATGGACACTACTCTGTCCGCCACACTTGGAAAGTTTCTAGCACTTACTTTCTCTTTCACTTCTTTGTCTACTTGTTGTATCTATCTACCTATCATCTATGTCCGTCTCTATGTCTGTCAGGTTCCGTCATCCATCTACCTATATATCCATCATCTATCAGTCATCTAGCTAGATATCATAATACCTTAGTATCCACACTGAGTTTGGACTTTTAGGGAGCCAACCTTCAGTTTTATTGACCTTCTCTCAGCATCCCTCAAGGTAACACTCATCAGATGTCATTATTTGACTTACATATGGATGGAAAGAAACAGGAAAACGAGAGAGTTTTCAAAATAATAGGACTGGAAAAAAGTAGAAAACATCGACATCCCCATCTTCCTTTTGGAGATATGGTTACAGAGAATTTTCTTTTTCGTTGTTTTGTTTTTTTTGTTTGTTTTTTTGCGGTACACGGGCCTCTCACCGCCGTGGCCTCTCCCGCCGCGGAACACAGGCTCCGGACGCGCAGGCTCGGCGGCCATGGCTCACGGGCCCAGCCGCTCCGGGGCACGAACCCGCGTCCCCCGCATCGGCAGGCGGACTCTCAACCACTGTGCCACCAGGGAAGCCCCGAGAATTTTCTCTTTTGAGGATAAATCATTTAAAACTTTAAGATATATGAACTGATACGCGTTTTCAAAAGTTAACTTCAGATGCACTGGCTCCTGTGTCACAGACTTCACATGTTTCTGTCTTGTAACTTCACACATTTAATTGATTAAAAAGTTGCTACAAGTGTCGCAGGAAAGGAGAAGAGAGGTGCAGCTGAAGCCTGAGAACTTGGAAGGGGTTTTCTGAGGTCCTGGTGCTGGTGGTGTCTCCCGTCCAGCTGTTGACACCACAGCTGAGCATGAACTGGACAGACCTCAGTTCACATTGGTTTTTGTGTTTCGGTTTTTTTTTTTTTTTTTTTTTCATTCTTTTTGGAACAGAGTTGACTGACAGTGTTGTGTTAGTTTCAATTGTACGGCAAAGTCAGTACCTATGCATGTATCCACTCTTTTTTAGATTCTGTTCCCATATAGGTTATTACGGAGTCCCGGGTAGCGTTCCCTGTGCTGTACACATTGTTAATTCAGAGGCAACGTTGGGTAGTTGTTGTAGTCTCTGAAATTTGACCTCCTCAGTTTGAGTTATATAGACTTACTCGCTGGGCAATACAGAGCAAATGACATCATTTAATGAATCTCAGTTTATACGTTTCTAAAACGAGCGTGATTTCACCTGAGGAAGTTGTCAAGGTGAAAACAGGTGTCAGACTCAGCCCTGACCGTGTGTCAGTCTCATTTTCTGTCAAGAGGCTGAACCATCATTATACGTCGGTCTTTGTGGTCCGCAGCAGTGTACACGTGAAACTCGTGACTGGATTTCTTTCTACAATGAAGGCAAGCAAACGAAACTCAAATGCCTTCATCTGTAGTTTTTCCCTAATAGCTCACACTCTGGGGACAGTGATTCAAAACATAGCAAACTCCTGTTTTTCTCTGTAGGGAATCATGTAGAGATTCTTTTGGAATATTTTCTTTCCTGTCCTGTCAACCTTCTGTTCACTGATGATGCATGTTTCTTTTGAAGAATGGAGCAGAAGATGTGAAACGGCATCGGTGGTTCCGGACCATGGACTGGGAGGCTGTCCCAGAAAGGAAACTGAAGGTACAACATATTTAAATGGGCAGTTCGTAACTCGGCAGCCTGGAGCTCTCCTGAGCGCTCATTTACTTGGGATGGACACATAATGAATTGATTCGATACAAGCAGCCATCCCAAATCATTAATGAGCCAAGTTCCCTATTCAGGGGAGAGCTCAGCTAAAGAGACACCTAATGGGGGGTTAAGACCCCAGCTTCTGCAGTTGGATTTTTGGAGAACTGGCTCCATCCCTCCCGGGCTCTGAGACTATGATGAATCTCATCTGTTCCCTTTCTAAGGGGGAATATCACAGGTAGGACGTATGTCTCCTACATACTTACGGACGGATATGTCGCAGTGATGGTGGTAGATTAGATGGAAAGTATCCTGAGGCTCATCGTTCTTTGAACTGAATATGTTATTGACGGGTATCCTCAATAGCAATGTTTTCAACGTTGCACTTGGGCGCCAGCGGAGAGACTTAAAAAATGCTAATGCCTGGCCCCCAGCCCAGACTCTAGGGGTGGAGCTGACATTCATTTTGTTCAAGGTTTTAACTTTTATGTATCTTATTCTATTACACTGACTTACAAAATTGCCTAGGTAATATAATCGCATTGTTCAAAAACCAAATCAGTGTTAATATGTAGGGCTTCCCTGGTGGCGCAGTGGTTGGAGTCCGCCTGCCGATGCAGGGGACACGGGTTTGTGCCCCTGTCCGGGAAGATCCCATATGCCGCGGAGCGGCTGGGCCCGAGAGCCATGGACGCTAAGCCTGCGCGTCCGGAGCCTGTGCTCCGCAATGGGAGAGGCCACAACAGTGAGAGGCCCGCGTTCCGCAAAAAAAAAAAAAATATATATATATATATATTAATATGTATACATGGCCAGGCTGTCCCCTCCCAGCTGGCTGTAGGTAACCACTTTTATTAGATTCTTCTGTGTATCCTTTAAAAGTTTCTTTAGGTTGATGTAAACCCAGGTGGATGCGCATATTTCCTCCCTTTGTTTAAAAAAGTATTTGTTTTTATTTATTTATTTATTTGGCTGTGTCGGGTCTTTAGTTGTGGCATGCAGGCTCTCTAGTTGTGGTGCGAGGGCTCCAGAGCACTCGGGCTCAGAAGTTGTGGCACACGGGCTCTCTAGTTGTGGCACGCAGGCTCTAGAGCACGCGGGCTTAGTTGCCCCGCGGCATGTGGGATCTTAGTTCCCTGACCAGGGCTCAACCCATGTCCCCTGCATTGGAAGGCGGATTCTTAGCCACTGGACCACCAGGGAAGTCTTTCTCCCTCTTTTAAAAACACAAAACCTACAGTTATATACGTGCAGTATTCTAATTTTGCTTTTTTCATTTAACGATGCAACCTCGAGATCTTCCCATGTGCCTGAATAGCTTTCTCATTCCTTTTAAACCGCATGGAACTCCTTGACATGTCTACCATCGTTTACTTAACCAGACCTCAACTGACAGACACTTATGCCGATTCCAGTCTCTTAAAAGGAATGATTTCATACATTTCTTTTGTGTTGAAGATGAATTTCCAGAAGTGAGGCCCTTGGGTCAGAGGGTAAATGCGTTTGAAATCTTGGTACTTTTGCAACACACTTCTCTGTAGAAATGGCATCCTTTTGTACTCCCAGGGGACTTGTTTTGAAAAATGCCTCTTTCCCCCAGCCCAAGGGTGGTGAGTTATACAACTTTTGCAGTTTTGCCTAACTCATGGTTAAAAAGAAGCATCTCTGTGTAACTTTATTTTTATAGCTTTTTAAAAGTGCATCAAGTGATTCCAAACATGCCACCCAGATAGAGATGCTCCCCTGGAGCCATTGACTGGGCTGGAAGGTTTCTGAAAGCCGGAATCGTGCACCTTCTGTCCACGTGGTGCCTGGTTTATAGAAACAGCTCATTTAGTGAAGGCAATGAGAAAGAATGAAGGAAAAGTCATCATTAAACTTACTCTGTGACTTTTAAAATCTTTGTAAATCCTTAACCTCTTTTATGGAGCCAGCCTAAGATCTGTTCATGCGTGGGTTGGCCCATTTGGGGATGGGAGTTGTCTGCTGTGCGTATAAAGCGTGAACCTCACTAATTAGGCTTTCTGGCATGGAACTTCTGAGTCAGATGAGGAACGTGGCACCTTCACCTGAAGTTCCTTGATGTTTCTGAGTTGCTGACCGCTCAGTACTCTTTGCACTTTGATACACTCACCGAAATATACAAGTGACAAGAGGGTTTTCTTTTTCTTTTTTTTTTCTTTTTTTTTTTTTTTACATGAATAATTTTTAATTTACTTGACTCATTTCTGTGTCCACGTAACAGTTAAAATGTTCCCCCTGGGATCCACGTATGAGCCCATGCTCTGTCAGGATTCTCCAGCCGCATCTGCTTTGCTGTGGTCTGTTAGGAAGCACGGAGCTTTGGGACAGGGACAAATCTAGGTCCTTGTCCTGGACTTGACTTGAGGATTCTAGCATCACTGAGCCTCAAGTGTCTTGTGGAACATCCAGGTTAGGATCCATCCTGCAGAGGAAGGGAGAGAGGGGTGGTGCTCACCACGTGTGTTAAAGGCTCTGGACAAAGCATAACAGTTTCATAGGATTAGAGAAAACTAGTTGGTGTCTGTGTACGTTACAGAATCTTGGAGTTGGATGTATGCAGGAGTCAGCAGAGTACAACCTGTGGGCCAAATCTGGCCCCTTGCTTGTTTTTATAAATAAAGTTTTATTGGCACATAGCCACATCCATTTGTTTACAGATTGTCGATGGCTGCTTTCCCACTGCAATGGCAGCACTGAGTAGTCGCAACAGAAGTTGTATGGCCTGAAAAACAAAATGTTTTACTAACTGGCCCTTTATGGGAGAAGTTTGCTGACCCTCTTTCTCAATCCCAGTGCTTTCATTTTTATCAATGCAAGACTGCGGTTTGGCCTCTGAGATAATAAAACCCAAGTCTGGAGCTCTTTCCGTCTTTCTGGAATTTTCCAAAGTGTGGCCACAGGACCAGCTACATCAGAATGTCCCCGACCTGGGAATCTGAATTTAACAAGCAGTCCAGGTGGTCCTCAATTCTAGAATTTGAGAAGCAAGTGCTGGGTACCTTCCTTCTTCCCTGAATTCTTCAAACTGCGTAAGCATTCATCAATCTGATAGTTGACACCTCACCTGCAATATCTTAATTCCAAGCTTTTCCTGTTCATAAACAAAGAAAAGCAGCTCTGCTGTTTTCCAGTCCTTTTTACATTTTCACATAAAGCTGTAGACATAGAGGGATGTATGGGTAGACCTGGGAGATACTGTAAGCTTGGTTCCAGAGCACCACAATGAAGCGAGTCACACTAATTTTTTGGTTTTGCAGCACAGATAAAAGTTATGTATAGGGAATTCCCTGGTGGTCCAGTGGTTAGGACTCTGTGCTTTCACTACCAAGGGTGAGGGTTCGATCCCTGGTCCGGGAACTAAGATTCCCGCAAACCAAGGCGTGGCCAAAAATTTTAAAAAAAGAAGAAAAATTAAGTTATGTACAATATATACTGTCCTGTAGTCTATTAAGCATACAGTCACACTGTGTCTAAAAAAAGTGTCCGTACCTTATTTCAAAAGTATAAAAACAAAACAAAAAAAGCCACAATTTCAGTAGTAACATCAAAGATCACTGGTCACAGATCAACATAACAAATATAATCATAGTGGAAAAGTTTGAACTGTGAGAATTGTCAAAATGTGACACAGACACGAAGTGAGCCAGTGTGGTTGGAAAAAGGATCCCAATAGACTTGCTCAGGGTAGGGTTGCTGCAAAGCTTCCATTTGTAAGAAAACACAGTCTGTGCAAAGTGCAATAATGTGCACTGAGCGTAATAACATCCTGGCACGTGCGGTTCCTCTGTAACACGGTGTTGTGTCGTATTGATGCCCCAGCCTCCCATCGTGCCCAAAGTGTGCAGCGAGGGCGACACCTCCAACTTTGAAGCTTATCCCGAGAACGACTGGAACATGGCCCCTCCGGTGTCACAGAAAGATCTGGAAGTCTTCAAGAATTTTTGAGCGTGGGCTCCGCACGTGGAAGGTATATCTTTTTTTTTTTTTTTTTTTAATATCAAGGCATCTCTTACTTCATTCATTAATTTTGTCAGTTGAATTCTGTTTCTTTCTTTCTTTCTTTCTTTCTTTTAACATATACATGTATCTATTCTTTTTCAAATTCTTTTCCCATTTAGGTTGTTACATAATATTGTTCCCAGTTCCCTGTGCTCTACAAGTAGGTCCTTATTGGTTGAACTTATTTACAAAACAGAAACCGACTCACAGACTCAGAGAATGAACTTATGGTTGCGAGGGTTGGGGGGAGGGGGGAGGGATACATTGGGAGTTCGGGATTGATACGTACACACTGCTGAATTTAAAATGGGTAACCGGCAAGGTGTATCTTTATTTTCAGTAGTTAAAAATCAGTGAGGTTGACAGAACCTGATGTGCAGGAGGTCTAGCATAGACCGAGTGGGGCTTCTCTTCCCATTTCGGGCACGAGCGATGGAGCAGAACCAGCCAGAGTCCTCTCCGGGGCAGCGGAAGAAACAGCCGGTGTGTGTGCCCACACACGGCCAGAGCACCAGCCTCACCACCAGGTTCTCACTCCCCGGACCGACCTGCCGGGGCAGGGTCTGTACCAATAAATAAGGCTCCTAGGAGACTGGTGTGCCTACACATTTGAGAAGCATAGCTCTTGTGGCTCCTTCCTGGACTCCCCGAGGTCCAGACCACAATACTTCCCAAGTATTTTCAGAAGGGCTCTTGGGTCCCTTTTTGTTAGAAAGGAGTCATCTGAGAACACCTCATAGGAAATTTGCTAAAGTTAATTTGAGATTTAAAAGAAACGATTTTGAGTCTCTTATTTCCACGAAGCTTTGAAGGTCTATGACTCTCTGACTTTGAAGGTCTAGTTTATTTAGTTAGCGAGTGAGTTTAATTGCCTTTTATTTTTCTACCCGGTATCTAGGGGTTGGTTTTTATTTTTTTTAATTTTTATTTTTGATTGAAGTATAGTTGATTTGCAATATTGTGTTAGTTTCAGCTGTAGCAAAGTGATTCCGTTGTATATATGTATATATTTATTTCAGATTGTTTTCCATTGTAGGTTTTTGCAATATACTGAGTAGAGTTCCCTGTGCTGTACAGCAAGGTCCTTGTTGGTTATCTATTTTATACATAGTCATGTGAAATCTGTTCATCCCCAACTCCTAATATATTCCCTCCCCCTGTCTTTTCCCCTTTGGTAACCATAAGTTTGTTTTCTGTGTCTGTGAGTCTGTTTCCGTTTTGTAAATACGTTCACGTGTATCATTTTTTTTCTAGATTTATAGTGGAATTATTTTTAACGTACTTTGGCCAATGGCAGGGGCAGTATTTGATGACATTCTTGATGAACCTTTGAAAGTCAGGAGATCATTTCATGATCACATTGTTTTCTATTCATTCAACCAGTTTGCATTTTGCTCTTCTAAAAGCCAGGCACATTCATATTTGAATCTATCTCAGTAATTTTACCAGCTGGAATTTTCCACTGAGCGATTAGGTGTGATGATTCTATGCGAGAAGATATTCTTTCATGAAGCAAAATCTAATCCCTTAGGTGTGAGACCCAAGTTCAGCTTCATTACAGGATTCCGGAGCTATGTTCTGGAGCGGTGTGACTTAATCACACATCTTTGTGTGGATTCCTGCTTTTGAGCAGGTGGAGATGGATGTTAAGACAGCTGGCAGGGGACCTCTCACCTCCCTGTGCCTTGTCGTTTTCTTCATCATAAAATGTTTTTTTCTGGTTGTATGATCCTACAGCAAAGCACGTTGAAACTAGGATCTGTTTTTTTTGTTTGTTTTTGTTTGGTTTTTTTGCGGTACGCGGGCCTCTCACTGTCGTGGCCTCTCCCCGCTGCGGAGCACGGGCTCCGGACGCGCAGGCTCATGAGCGGCCATGGCTCACGGGCCCAGCCGCTCCGCGGCATGCGGGATCTTCCCGGACCGGGGCACGAACCCGCGTCCCCTGCCTCGGCAGGCGGACTCTCAACCACTGCGCCACCGGGGAAGCCCTGGGATCTGTTTTTGCTTGAGTGATGACTCTCCTTTCTCAGCGTGGGTGAGGAGGGGCTAGTTCTGTGGCTGTCAACACCGTAGAACGTTAAAAACTCACCTTTAAAATATTGTTCCATTTCCCTTATTAGGCATCTTCCCTCCTTAGAATTCAGGCTTGTGGGTTTTTGCAGTAAGAATTCCAAAGGAAAGTTTGGTTTCTTTCGCGCTGTTATTGTTGTTGTTGTTCTTAGGATGACAAACTTTACCCAGGTGTTTAAAAACTAACAAAATCCTTTTGTCTAATTTCATGCCAGAAAACAGGGTGATTTGAGCCTGCCCGGGACAGATGGCCGCCCCCAGGCAGACCTGAAGAAGCATCTTCTTAACGGGATAAGGACTTTTCCACGTTTATATACACCCGGATGTATATAGAGAGATTGCAGAGCCATTGACGTTCGTGGACCTAGAATTATTTAAGCAACTGGAAATCGACTGCACAGTAGGACATTTTGAAAAATTGTTTGGTTGTAGATTTTATCTTCTTTTTAGGCTTGTGTTCCTACTGGGATACCCTGGGGTTTTTTTTTTTTCGTAGACTTTATAAGTTTGAGCTGAACTTGTTCAGATACAACCACAAGTTGTGTGTGTGTGCCTGTGCGTGTGTGTGTCTGTGTATAAAAAGGACAGTGTGCCTGGAGCAGGGAAATTGTGCAGTGAAGTAAATGTTCCTACTTTCCAGAGCCTATGGTGTTTATGGTTCAGATTTTTTTTCGAGAATCTATTCTCTTGGGGACAAATTTTAAAAGTATGATATGTGCATTTTTTGTCACCTTATATGCATTTTATGGTTATATGTGAAGAAAATATCATACGACGGTCTATATCCAATATCTTCAATGCTTTGTGTCTGGTAGCCTTGGGTCATGAATCCAGGACGACAGGGAAGGAGGCGTGGGGTTTCAACTTTAGTGCAAGACTAGCCATTGACTATGAATGTTATTCAAGGAATTTTCTCTATTGCATTAAAAAATTTCATACCCTGTAGGGGGATGGCTATCTGTTAATATTCCAGGTTAAATCCGTGGACCAAAATGCATCTCCCAAAGCAAACTAGTAGCTTTCTGTGTTGGCTCAATGAACTTATGCAAATGTTTTCTTTTCCCTTTGGTTTTAGGAAAAGTAAGAAACAAAACGGATACGATGGAAGTGTTTGAACCTCCCTCGTTTCTGCTTAGTTTCACTTCTTCTTGTCAATGTTCAGTCCATCTGGTTTCATAGACCTGGTTGGCTTGTGCAGAATAACCATTGGGTGAGATTCGTTTCTCTTTGGACTGGACGTGATGGTGAGGGTCCCCTGAGGAGTGCTCTGCTGTGCCTTCCCCTTAGCATTGATCATGAAAGCCAAGTGTTGAGTGGGTCGCCATGAGTGTGTTGCTCTTTCAATATGGGTCTTCCCAGAAGCAGTGCCTGGGCAGAGGTCCTTGGTGTCTCTCTGGCCCCTCATGCATTTCCTTCTCTACTCTCTGCTGCTTCTTTTCTGATTCTAAACTGTGCTGTGAAAATCTAAAGGCGCCACCCGTATTCTATTGGCTGTGAGTCAGCTGGAAACACAGCATTGCTCAAACCTGTTATGTATCCGATCATAGGGCCCAACCATGGCCTTCTGCTTGGAGGTCTGTGCATTTAAGCAGTAGGTTCCAGAGCCTTCAGTGGCTGCAGGGATGCACACAATAGATGTCCGAGATATCCTCTCCTGCACCCTCCCTTTTCCTGCCAAGAAAGGTCCGGCTCCTTGGGCAGCCGGCGTGGGGCAGAGTATGCCCCACAGGTGTGTTGGAGTCAAGTGTTGGGTGCCCCCTGAGCTCTCAGCCCCCTCCCAGGCCTCTGCAGCTCATGTGTTCTTGGGTTACCTGGCAGGTTCTTTTGCCATCAACACTTTTTCCTGGGCTGGGCCAGGAAGGCTTTTCTTCCTGTAGCCCTTGCCTACCTCTCTCTCCTGCAGGCACATCTGGGGGTGTGGAGAGCTGCCATTGGCAAAAAATCATATTTTACCGTAGCAAAAATGTCAAAGGAGACGCAGTCACCTCTCAGATTTGGCCAGTTTCCACTCACTGATCCAAAGACAAGGGCTGTGTGTATTTGAAGGTGACATGAAGGCAACTTACACCTATAAAAGCTTTAAATAGAAGAGGCACTAAAATCACCCCCTTCTCATAAATGACCTCGTCTTCAAATAGAAACCAACTCCATAGGTGAGAGAGTCCAAAATTTAGTAAAATAAACACTTTGCAATGAGTAGCTCAATAAAAATTTATTTTCCAAGGGTGCGCTTGGATAAATGTTCCCACAGAACTGTATTTTCAGTCTGTACTTTGCAGGCACCGTGCTCTTTGGATGAAGCCATGGGCCAACAGGGGCTAAAATTTTACCATGTAATTTCTGCACTGTTTCATCGTTGAATGTCAGAAGGTTAAATCGGCAAAGCAAACCTGCACGGAGATGTAGACCCACAAGGAAAAACATGTCTCGTGTCTTCTGACTATAAAAGTAAACAATTATTATTTGGAGCCTTATGCTTAAAAAAATAGAAAATAAATGAAACACCTTTCTTGAACACAGTGCAAAACTGTACATACACACGATCCCCATGCATATTTTTTTGGGTTCGCTCTTCCTGTCCAGGATTTAATTTATGAGATGAAAATTGTACAAGAATGCATGAAAACACACTGCCTTAATATTGAACAAATATGCAGGGAAAAGAAAAGTTCAAATGCACTGATGACTTGGTTCTTCAAAAACGTTGTCATTGACCATCAGCCACGCAAAACATTGACAATGAAGAGGAATTCCAAGAGTACCACATGGTGTTTGTTTGTCTCACCTTCCAGACCCTCATGCCCATTTAACTATACAAAGCGTTACCTGCCGGTGGCCAGGGCATGAATTAAATGGTCTGACGTAATGCAAAGATGGGTGTGATCAAAATGAGTCTTAAGCACATGGCACGCTCCCTATGTATGACCGAAAAATAGTTCACTCCCTGGAGGCCTTCTGCCGTGTTCGCATATCGGATCAGAAATAATCAGGGTGCAAAGTTCTGAAGAAAATTCATATCCATCAGCACAAGATTCAGAGCCGGAAAAGGACAGATTTATGCTTATTCTCTGCGTTTGACAAGTTGGTAAATGACAATGCTATTTCAAAAGTCTTTTAGGAAACACATTTATTGCAAGAGGTGGACTGAGGCGGGTCTTGTTTTTCTAAGGGGATTGTTGCCAGCCTGCTTTGATAGGCATCTGTAAAGCTGAGAAGGAGATAAAATCACAGCTGATCATACTGGCTTAATGTTCATGGTCACAGAAGTTGGAATCCCACTCAGCAGAAACGTGTCATTTGCCAGCAATGGAAAAAGCGTGATTTACGCTCTCCACATGTCAAAATATGCAAAAGAAACTCCACTAGCCAGGTAACAGGTGTCCCTGTCACACCATCACGATGCTTTTTAAAACACCACCTCCTGTTCTGCTCCTGGGGCAGCTGCACCATCAGCTGTTTATAAATGTCTTGTGCAATGTTTTGTTTCCTTCTGTATGTCCGTCTGTATGTCGGGACCAACCTGCTGCCAGCCATAGCGTCACCAGTAGCGCTGAGCAGTTGAGTGATGACACACACTTGCCCTTTCTACGTACAACCTAAGTTGCCTCTCAATTTGGAACCACTCTAACTGTGAAATAAAGCTCCATCCTGTTCACGCGAGACCCCGACGCACCGCCCTGTAGGCACGGAGGGCCGCCCACCCAGGTGAACTCTGCAGGCTGCACCAAATCCCATCAGAACATCAAAATCCTCACGTTAGCTGCAGGTGCAGGAAAGATTGGATTTTTTTTTCCAGCCCTTTGATTTTGCATCATGAAATTTACACCACCACAGAAGCCCTTGATGGCTCCCAATTAAGATTTGAAGTGACATGCCTGCATTATTCTTCCAGGGGTCCGTCTCCCTGGCGTGTATTTTACACCTGTTGGGCACATCCTACGTACTGTACGTACCCTCTATCCCTGTTTCTGACTAATTGGTTCAACTTCCGTGGATGTTGTTGAGTTTACCAAAAACAAAGAGTAAAGCGCATGCACAGTTGTCTTAATATATTTGAGTAGTTGTGTGTGTGTGTGTGTGTGTGTGTCTGTCTGTCTGTCTGTCTTGTTGGAGGTGGAATGGGGGGGGATGCTTTCACCAAGCATAGTGTTTTCATATCAAGCTTGTTTTTGCAGACCCTGTGGGGTTGCATCCAAGGAGCAGTGCTTCATAATCAAAAGGAAATACTCTAAATTATTGTGTCTTAAGATGTTCTGTTGCTCTTCCATGGTGGACTCCTCTGTTATTTAAGTACAAGTCATCACATGTTTGTTTTTGCAACTGGGATTTGAAGCCTTTCTGCTCGCAGGCCGTCTTTCCTGGCTCCCTGAGATGCTTTTCCAGCTCTGCAGGGTGGTCAGAGCTTCCTTCTTTCTTTTGGGATGAAGCTCCTGGGCCAGGGTGGCACGCCCCTAGTGAGTCACAGTGGGAGCCCCGCCGGGTCATCCCAGCTTCTCGTGTGGATTAAAAAACCCTGTCAATTCCTTGCACAATGAAAATCACTGTGATTTGTATATATACCCTAGGAAAATTTTACTGCTGTCTAATTTATGGAATAATACTATTGATTCCAGGTTTGTTTAATAAAACTTTGTATCTTTTAAGGTAAAGTCTGTCTCTGGTCTGCTTCTTTGGTCACAGGAAAAGCTGTAGCTTTTCTGCTTTCATCTAGCGTAGGTGTCGGAAGTCTTTCTTTTTCTTTTTAATTTTTTATATTTTTCTGAGATATAATTGACCAAAAAATCATGTTTGTTTCAGGTTTACAGCATAATGATTCTATATATGTATGCGTAGCAGAAAAACACCCCAGTAAATCTGTTTAACATCTGTCCCCTTACATAGTTACAAAATGTTTTTCTTGTGCTGAGGACTTTCAAATTCTCCCTTAAAACAAGTTTCCAATATATGATCCAGTATTACTGTATTTTCTTCTGCAGAGGGCCAGATGGTTAATATTTTTGGCATTGCAGGACAAGCAGTGTGCAAAAGCAGCCCCAGACATTATGTAAGTGAGGGGGGGGCGTGGCTGTGTTCCAATACAGTTTTACTTATAAAAGGAGGCTGGGGGGCTGGATTTGGCCATGCTTTGCCAACCTCTCATCTAGTACCCGAGGGTGTCTTTGCCAGTCGCCTTTGCAGTTCGTTCAAAATGTGCCTCCATCACTGTCTAAAATATTTTAAAATTTCATTCTCATCACTCACGTAGCTTGGCGCCCCAAGTTACCTTTGCAGTTTGCTAAAAACATCCTCCCATCCTCACTCTAAGTCTACCCGTGTGTGATTTATAACATTCATATCACACTGGTACAGCCAGGTACCAAGCATCACACCAAAACGAGGGTCACATAAGAGCCTGTTTATTACTTGGTGACCACCCTTGTCCACCTCTGCTCATGGAATTCCTTTGGGAACGTCTCCACAGACAGGCACGGCAACTTAGGGTCTGGCTGCAGACCTTCTCGGGGTGACGGTCTAGAATTTCTATAGAGTAGGTGCTTAGGGGGTGACATTCTGGTTTGGGAGAGGGAAAGAGAGAGAGAGAGAATGTGTGTGCGCGCGCGCGCGCGTGTGTGTGTACGTGCACGCGCACATCCATGCGTATTTTGGGAGACTATGAGAAAGGGGGTTTTTGAGGGACTGATGGAGATTGTCCACGGAGTCTGTTGTGAAGGAGCTAAATTCTTGTCTCCTCTGCCATTTTGGATGCCCTCGTTGGTTTCTTCTTTTTTCTTTCTCCTTTTTTTTGTTTTTTCCTTAACCACACTCTGTTCATGGAAGTCTGGCAGCCAATCTCATTTTGCGTTCTTGTTAAAGAATCCAACAACCTTGTCTCAAGAAGTTAAGGAAAAACAGGTGTGGTCTCAATCCGAGGCTGCCTCAGGTATTGCCTGCAGAAGAAAAAATTTTCTTCTGTTTTTGGAGCTCCCCTCCATACAGGACAGTAAGATACCTGCTTTACAGGGGTTTTGGGTTTTTTTTTTTTTTTTTTATTGTAATATAGTTGGCATATAGCATTCTGATAGGTGTTCCACGTGTTGGTTTGATACATTTATATATTGCACTCTGATGGCCCTTGTAGCGATAGCTGTCATCTCTATCGGGTTACCTGATTATCATTTTTGTGTGTGTGTATGTGGTGGAGATAATTAAGAACTAGTCTCTTAGTAAGGGTGACGTTTATTATACAATATTATTCTCTGTAATCCCTGTGCTCTGCATTCAATCTCCAGGACTTATTTACCTACTAGTTGCAACTTTATACTCTGATCAACATCTCTCCTATTACCCCTCCACCCCGCAGCCCCAGTAACCACCTTTTAGCTCTGTGTCTATGAATTTGACTTTCTTAGATTCTGCAAATAAGTGATATCATACCCTACTTGTCTTTCTCTGTCTGGCTTATTTCACTCAGCATACTACCCTGTAGGTCCATCTATGTTGTCAAGAACGGCAGGATTTACTCCTTCAAGGCCAAGTAATATTCCGTTGTATGTATCTGTACGCCACACCTCCTTTATTCATTCCTCTGTTGACAGACACTGAGGTTGTTTCCACGTCTTGAGTGTTGTGAAAAATGCTGCTTTGAATCTGGGGGTGCAGATAACCTCTTCAAAACGCAAATCAAGGGCTTCCCCGGTGGCGCAGTGGTTGAGAGTCCGCCTGCCGATGCAGGGGACGTGGGTTCGTGCCCCGGTCCGGGAAGATCCCACATGCCGCGGGGCGGCTGGGCCCGTGAGCCATGGCCGCTGGGCCTGTGCGTCCGGAGCCTGTGCTCCGCGACGGGAGAGGCCACAACAGTGAGAGGCCCGCGCGTACCGCAAAAAAAAAAAAAAAAAAAAAAGATAACAAACAACAGATGCTAGAGAGGGTGTGGAGAAGAGAGAACCCTCCTACACTGTGGGTGGGAATATAAACTGGTGCAGCCACTATGGAAAACAACAGGGGAGGTGAGGTTCCTCAGAAATTAAAAGTAGAATTACCAAATGATCCAGCAATCCCACTCTTGGGTGCCAGCTACCTTTTTAACATTTAAAAATAGGATATCCGCCCCCTCCTTTAAAGGTAACAAAATTGAGGCCCAGAAAGACTCAGTTATTCACACAGAGTCTCCTAGTTAATAAATCATGGAGCTGAGATTCAGACTCCGTCTGATTCCTGCTCATTCCAATGCCCCACATGACATTTCAATAATCAAAATATCAGGACGGTCATTGAAGAAACAACCAGATTCTCTATATTTGGAGGAAAACATTGGATGCCGGGCAAACTGTCAAATGTTGAAGACCTCCAGTCAGTGGATTGATAAGAGCATTGACAATTGGATGCTTTGCTTTGTCTTAAGGCAGAAAAACATGATCTACTTAAACCCTTTTGAAAGTCAAAGCTATTAACAGGCAAATTACCTTCCAGAAATGCAGACGAGAGACTCTTTTATAAACCTGTGAATCTCCGAGCACAGATAAACTTTTATTTTTAAATTGTGGTTGAAAACTGCATCAAAGGAGATCTACCCTCAATAAAATTTTAAGTGCAAAGTACAGTACTGTCAAGTATAGATGTTACTGAACGCAAGTTCGTGTGCCCGAGCAAGTTCGTGTGCCCGAAGTACAGTGAGGCCAAACGCTAAAACGTCGGGAGTTCGGAGCAGAGAGAGGTTTATTGCAGGGCTTGCCAGGAGACCAGTGGCTCGTGCTCAGAAAATCCCATACTCCCTGAAGGGTTTCAGCAAAGCATTTTTAAAGGCAAGGGGAGGGAGGGGTGGGGTTGTGGCACCTTCCTGGTGCTGGAATCCTTTGTTCTTGCATCTGTCCAGGAAGGTCAGGTCACCATGTTCCTGTAAACCTCCAACCAGACACAAGTTATTCTCTGTTCTGCAACCTTTTATCTCTGTATGAACTGAAAAGTGTTTTACTGGTAAAGGTCAGAGCGGTGAGAATGTGCCGTGCCACTGTGTATATTTCAGGCCACAGGCAACATTCTTTTACAAAAGGTGCAGAGCAGCATCACTGAGCACAGGCAACAGAGCACAAAGGTCAAAGGAACAGGTAACTCGTTTTCCCTGTTACATAGGCACCGCCAAGTACAGCAGCTCCCTAGGATGTATTGCTCTCACATAACCGAACTGTATACCCGTTGAACAGTGAGTGACTGCCTCCCACCGCTCCCCTGTCCCCACTGCCCCTGGCCCCTGGTCCCCACCTTTGGAGCTGGGTCTCGAATTTCACCCGAAATGTTTCCAGTTCTCAAGACCATCATGGAGAATAGACTGAGGCTTTGGTATCTGGTTAGAAAGGTCTGGCTTAGAGCCCGCTGCACATTCAGCTTTTATAGTCCCCTGGGGAGAGCAATGTCTTGGAAAGCCACTGGCTGAACAAGGGTTCTTATGAATCAGAATTTGTGTGCAGGCTGTTTAAAACCAGTGCCTTAGAGAAAGCGAAAAAGAAAAAAAAAAATCCACAAAAGGCCAGGTTTTTCAAGTGATGTCATTCCAGTAAATGGGAAAGAAAGAAGGTTAATTTGGCCCACGGAGAGAGGAATTTTGGCAGTTCTTTTTTTTTGGTACGCGGGCCTCTCAACTGTTGTGGCCTCTCCCGTTGCGGAGCACAGGCTCCGGACGCGCAGGCTCAGCGGCCACGGCTCACGGGCCCAGCCGCTCCGCGGCACGTGGGATCTTCCCGGACCGGGGCTCGAACCCGCGTCCCCTGCATCGGCAGGCGGACTCTCCACCGCTGCGCCACCAGGGATGCCCGAATTTTGGCAGTTCTTATCCACTGTGCTTATTTTTGTCAAGCTGGAGAATCAAGACCCAATGCCCAAAAGGCAAAGGGAGAGGATTGGCCTTGTGCAGAGAACATTCTAATACCCGAGAACTCTCCATTTCCCGGTGGCCAGATGCTTATTTATTTATTTTCTTAAACTGATATCCTTTTATAAAAAAAAAAAAAAAAAAAAA
>RJWK010043308.1:0-18809 GCA_004363435.1 Platanista minor
TATTTATTATTCTCTTTCTGGATTACTTCACACTGTATGACAGACTCTAGGTCCATCCACGTCTCTACAAATGACCCAAATTCATTCCTTTCTACGGCTGAGTAATATTCCATTGTATCTATGTACCACATCTTCTTTATCTATTCATCTGTTGATGGACATTTAGATTGTTTCCATGTCCTGGCTATTGTAAATAGTGCTGCAATGAACATTGCAACGAACATTTTCTCTAAATGATATCCTGATTCATATTCTCCAATTTCCTCAACTCGATTACCATGCTAAGAAAGCAGTACTTTCTTGAAAGTAATTTATATGTAAAACATAAAATTTCCCTCCTCTCTGTCCTCTGTGCAGTGAGCCCTGCCCCCACCCATTCTCACTTTGTACATTGTTTACAGTGATTCACAATTTTTTTCTACAGAGGGTAGTTCATTTTCCTTTTTTATTATTTCTAATTTTATTAATTTCTTTTAAAACCTAAGTTCATTTAGATATGTTTTCTTAATTTAAGAATGCCCAGAATTCATCTGAAAAAACTCTCTTAAGACTTTAGAGCCTAAAGTCAAAAATCAGTTTTTGTTGGAATCATCCCTGAAAAAACCTGAAGCATTTCCATGCATCAACTGGATAAACAAACAGTAACTTGTTCAGAACACATAATACAAATCTACAAAACTGAAATAGCTGCTAATATGAACTAAACAAGGGGCAATAATAACGTTAAAAATGGATTCCTTCTGCCTCCTTTTTAGTGGCTACCCCAGGGGCTGAGAATGAAAGAGCAGGTACCAAGGGCCCCTATCCTAAGGGGTGGGCAAGATGACACAGCCCCTGGTTGGGGGCGGGGGGTTAGGAAGGTTCGGGAATGTCTCAGAGGTTTAGGGTGAAGTGGGGGCAAGATGGCTCTAAGTAGAAGCAATCCCTCACCCCCAGCCCTGAGCCTGCTCAGACTGGTCTGCTCCTTCCCAGAAGAACCCAGAGTCAGGTCAGCTGGGGTCACAAGCTCAGCTCATGACCCAAATTCAGGATCCTCAGCAGACAACTGTGCTCCGTCAGGAGCCATTCTTCATGTGATGCCAGCCTTTTATGACTATGGTGTTTGGAAATAAATGTTGTGCAACTGGCTTGGAGAATAAATGATATGTAAACAAATAGGCATACAAATAGGGAATGTTCCAAGACAGGATGTTCCAGAATTGACAAGGTATACAAATCACTCAAAGATTCCAAAACCTTTCTTCTTTCTTGTGGGCAACACCCCTATTTGCACCAACTCCCTTTTCCATTTTCCGTGAAAGGCGCTGAAATGCTTGGCAGGAGAAAAATGGGACGTAATTATTTTTGGCAGGATAGGGTTATAAATATGCACATTCTGAAGCTATTGTGAGAGCTATTCATTAACTTCTCATTCATTTGAAAATGTAATATGAAGTAGTCTGGTTGTTCATGGGCTTAAACTTTATCAACTTCCCGTAGAAATATATTCCTACTTGCCTTCAGTGTAAGTGAACTGTGTATGTCTGTTAAAGCACTAGAACCTGCCATCCCCTGAGCCAGCATCACCCTACTTTAAAAAGTCTGTGAATGGTGTCTTTGTATCTCAAATTCTAATGAAAAGATGGATGAAAAGCTCATAATGAAAAATTTAATAGTTTTTTTGTCTTGGTAATCAAATGCATTTCTTGGTAATCAAATGACTTCTCAATTTAAAAAAAAATTGTTTTTGTCTTTTCACTTTTCTTTTTGAAAAAGAAGCCTCCAGCAAACCCTGAATTACAACAGATACTTACAGTGTGAAGATGAAGAGAGAAAACAGGCCACAAACTGAGCAAACATCAAAAATGAAGATGCACAGGGAAAACAGATATAGGTTTACAGCTTAAACACACAAAGTTAAACAAAGATCCCAGGGTTTCAAAAATCGTCCTCCCATGGGGATCCCCAAAGCTCTGGGGTTCAACTGACGATCACGCTGCCATTGAGTCCAGGGCAACACACGGAGCCGCATGCTCAGGCATAAAACTTAATATACAGTTTTTAACACTTTGCCCACTTGCTAATAAGAATTTTTCTGTCAATCTGTTATACTGTAAATTAAAGTAAAATTACAGGAAAGCAAGGAAACGAAGTGCTCTGATTATCAGAAATTTTTGTTGCTGAAAATCTTAGCGATATAAGTAAAAGTTTTTCTGGCTTAGCAAACAGAAAATACTGAACACCATCTAATCTTTATTTTATGAATCAAGACCTTTCCATGCTTCGAGGAAGTCCCTGAAGATTAACATTGCTTTTCTTGAATTTTGCTAAATAAAATTGCCTTTATTTAAAATTTTTATAGCAATTGTTTATTCTTTCAGAGGCAAGTACTGCAACGAAAAATTCCTCTAAATAGCCCATAATCTTACCACTAAAAAAAAAACCTTCAGAGGTTTTAAAAGAAAAATATGAGTAGCATGGTCAGAAAATCCAAACTGCAGAAAAATACTAAATGAAAAGGTAAGTTCTCCTGTATTACCTGTATTCTAATCCCTCTCCCTAAAACTTCCATTATGAACAGTATCTTTTGACTCTTTCCAGAAAACACTGACGATTGTGTGTCTACACATATTCATCTATACAGAAGTTATGTTTAAATGGACAGAAAAGGGACATACTGTATTCTGCCTTGCACCTTGCTTCTTTCTCATAATAAATGTTGGTTATTGTTCACACTAACACATAGAGTTTTAACTCATCTTCTTAACAGCAGCAGGACAATATTCCAGCTCAGCTCCACTTTCACCTGGTGATTCCCCACCATTGTGATGCCACACCTCATAACCACTCATCCATCCATCCATTCACCCATCCATCCGCCTGTCCGTCCGTCCATCCATCCATCCACCCAGAGATACTCTGGTGAACAGAGTGCTTTATGATATGCCAGATTGTAGTTTAGGCTTAAGGGATACAGCAGTGAATAAAACAGACAAAATGTACTTGCCACCATGAAGCTTACATTCTCAGGAGGGAAGACAACAAAGAATAAAAGTGTAGTGAAGTAAGTTAATTATATAGTATATCAGAAGTTGATAAATAAAGTTGGAAAAGTGTCTAGAGAGTGTCAGAGAGCTTCTGGAGGGGATTACCATTTGACACAGGGAGGCCAGGGAAAGCCCCGCTGAGAAGGCCACCTGAGACAGGGGGTGTCCGAGCCCAGTGGCCATCTGGTGAAGAGGGTCCAGGCAGAAGGAAAAGCAGGTAGGAAGCTGGGAGGCAGGAGCCTGCCTAGTGTGTTGAAGGAACAACACAAAAGCCAGTGTGGCTGCAGCAGAAGTGACCAGGGAGGCAAGTGGTAAGAGGTGAAGTAAGCAGGTCACTCCGGGCACGGAGCCTTCCTGGTAGAGACCCCAGATGTCGTGGAGCAGAAACAAGCCCTCCGCTTCATGCCCTTAGAATTCCTGACCCACAGAACCCAGGAGCAGAGGAAAGCGGTTTTCCCGCTAAAGTTGGAAGAGTTTGTTGTGTTCCAGTAAGTAGAAGCCAAAACACCTGTACAGAGGGTGCTAAGGATTTTTATCACAAATACTTGTTGAACTTCATCACAGAATTTCCTTCATCTGTTAAGAAATCATAAAACATTTCTTCAAACTGTGACGGGTGTAAACCTCACTTGCAATCCTGGATCCAACCTCAGGTGGTCATGATGTGTTATCCTTTTTATGTATCTCTAGGAGTTTATCTCCATAAACATTCCTTTTCCTTTTATTATTTTTCACTTCATTTTAAAGTCATGTTGTTAAATTCTTTTAAGGATTTTTGCACCTGTATTCATGAGAGAGATGGTCCTGTAATTTTTCCTTTATCTATCATAAGGTCCTTTTCAGGACTGGTACTAAGGTCACACTGTCTTCATAAATGCAGTAGGGGAATAATCCCTCTTTTTCTATTCTCTGTACAGCTGGTACAATTTCCTCCTTAAGTGCTCAGTAGAATTCACTGGTGAAGTCATCTGGGCCGGTGGTTTTCCTTCAGTGAAGGTATTTACTTATGGATTCAATTTCTTTAATAGTCACAGTTTATTCAAATTTTGTATTTCTTCTCGTGTCAGTTTTGGTAGGTTGCATTTTTCTCAGCATTCCTCATTTTATTGAAAATTTCAAATGTATTATTACAGATTTGTTGACAGCATCCTCTCACATTTCTAATGTCTATCAGATCTTAAGTGAGATCTCCTTTTCATTTCTATTAGTTATTTATGCCTTTGGTTTGCTTTCTTCATCACTCTTACATGGATTTACCAATTTTATGAGTTAGCAACAAATCCTCTTCTTCCTTTATTCATTCTTTTAATTGTATGTTGAAATTTTATTTCATGACTTTTTGTTCTTATCTCTATTATTTCTTCCTTCTCTTTTCCAGAGACTTAATTTGCAGTTACTTTTATAACTTAGTGCAATGAAGACTTAGGTCATTAATTTGTAGCTTTGCTTCTTCTCTAATATATGCCTTCAAGGGTATAAATTCCCTTGAAACACAACATTACTTGTATCTCATCAGTTGTGATATGATCATTCAGCCATATATATATATATATATATATATATATATATATATATATATATATAGTGTTTTTTGTTTTTTGGGTTTTTTTTGCTGCACTGCACAGTTTGTGGGATCTTAGTACCCTGACCAGGGATCAAACCTGTGCACCCTGCACTGGAAGCATGGAGTACTAACCACTGGACCGCCAGGGAATTCCCCAAAATAGTTTCTAGTATTGATTGTAATTTCTTCTTTGATCCATAGGCTATTTAGAAGTATAGTACTTAATTTCCAAACATAGACAGCTTTTCTGGTTATATTTTTGTAATCTACTTCTAGCTCAGTTACATTGTTCTCAGAGGCCACACACTTGCTCTCTGTTTCAAACCTTTGACATTGGTTGAAGCTTCCTTTATTGCCCTGTGTATGGCTGATTTTTATAAATGTTCCATATGTATAGAAACCATGTGCTTTCTGCTGTTGCATTCTTTTATTGTTTCATCACTAAATGTGAATCCCAAGACACTACAGTTTAGTCTTGTTCATATCCTTTTGTCTCTTTTAATCTCATCCATCTTTTCTCCTTATAGCTTATCTGTTGAAGAACTGTAGGGCACATTTTACCTGTAGTCCCTTGTATGGATTCACTGATTATCTACTTTTGGTGCAGTTCAAAATGTTTGTCTCTCCTATGTATTTCTTGTAAATAAGCAATAGGATTTAGAGGCTGGATCAGACTCAAGTTGTCTTTGGTAAAATGACAGGTCATACTGTGTTCGTTCATAGGAAGGCAAGTCTAGTTGTCAATGCCTAGATTCATTAATACATTGGAAGTTGCAAAGTGATGTTCTAATTCTATTACTTCTTCCCCATTTATTAGTCTGAATTCTTTCAAATAGAGATGATACTACTTATCAACTATGCTTGATTTTTTCCCTTTATTTACCAGTCTTCAAGAGAATAAACTGGTTCTCTCATATCCTCTGGGAGTAGCAATTCACTTTTTAAAGACCACTGTGAATTCACAGATCAAAATACATGTAATGCATTTCACTCCACTGCAATTTTATCATTCTTTTTGATGTACACATTGTCCCAATTTTGGCCAGTGAAAGCTTACCGTCAGCCTTTTGTCAATTTCTCTTTGGTCATTTTGGTTTTCTAAAATTTGTTCTCTAGTGAATTTATCTGGTAAGTTTTAATTCTATGTTGGAAATTGTCACTGTGATGTTACTGAGAGTCTGATTTTTCCGTTGCTTCCTTCAGAAAGTGTTGAATTTTGTTCTGGTGGGAAGTTGATTTATTGGTGGATCAGCTCAGCCCTTTTTTTTTTTTTGCGGTACTGGGGCCTCTCACTGTTGTGGCCTCTCCCCTTGCAGAGCACAGGCTCCGGATGCGCAGGCTCAGCTGCTCCGCGGCATGTGGGGTCCTCCCGGATCGGGGCACGAACCCCTGTCCCCTGCATCGGCAGGCGGACTCCCAACCACTGCGCCACCAGGGAAGCCCCTATTGGTGGATCAGCTCAGCCCTTTTCAGCTTGTTTTTTAAGATTTATTGTATTAGGCAACACTGAAAGGACACATCAGCCCAAAGGGCCAGAAGTATCCAATCTAGATGAAGACAGAGTCTTGATGCCACCAACTATAGCCACACCCTGCAGGGACCTGGCCTTCCTTAGTCCCTCCCGCCCACAACCTTGGGATGACTGGAGCACAAACTGTCCCATCACCTCCATGGGCCCTGGGCCCTCAGTGAGCAGCACTGGCTCAGAGCATCCTGATGGTACAGAGCTCTGGGGGTCAATGCCTGTGGGGACCATGGCACCACCAGAATCAGCTTCTTTGGGGGCACCCTCCAAGGAGCCTGACCTATGGGCATCCATCAAGCTGCCCAAAGACACCTGTAACCCATGTGCGGGACAGCAGTGTTCCACGGCACACCAGCCGGGAAGCTCAGATTTGACCGACTCTCTACTGATGGATGGTTTGTTGTCTTAAGCCACTCAGTTTGTGGTACTTTGTTATAGCAGCCCTAGAAAACGAATACATATCCCAATCCAGTTGTTATTTTAATTGGGATTAATTAAATTTATATATTATTTTAGTGAAAACTGACATGTTCATAATAAAGAGTATTTATGTCTATTATTTCATCTTTTAAAAATCATTTTTGGGGACTTCCCGGGTGGTCCAGTGGCTAAGACTCTGTGCTCCAATGCAGGGGGCCTGGGTTTGATCCCTGGTCAGGGAACTAGATCCCACATGCCACTACTAAGAGTTCGTATGCCGCAACTAAGAACCAGCGCAGCCAAGTAAATAAATAAATAAATATTTTTAAAAAATCATGTTTTAAGATTTTCTGTAGAGTTCCAGAGTTTTATTTTCCTATAGGTTCATGATATTTCTTGTTAATCTCAGGACAAGGTATTTTTACAGTTTTTGTAACTATTTTTAAAATTAACTTTAAAAAATAACTACTGTAATTTTTTTCCAATGTATGTTCTAAGGATTTTGTTTTTTTAATTAAGTATCTTCCTGCTTTCTACAGAATTCTCACATTTGTCATCCTGTAGAAACTGTACAAAACCTTTCTGTTTTCTCAACCCCATATCCTAACATTTAGGAAGTTCTGCAAATCACCCTAAATCCAATCATTTCTGATCACCCTCACTGCTCCCGCGACCTGGATCAAGCCACCATCATCTGTTATCTAGATTACTGTTTGTATTAATAGGGGTTCTCTGATAGGATACGTATACATACATAATATATACATTATTATTATGTATATATACATAATATATATAGAAAGATTGCTTTAAAGAATATATAGAGAGAGATTGCTTTAAAGAACTGGCTCACATGATTATGGAGGCTTGGCAAGTCCAAAATCTGATGAGTAGGCCAGCAGGCTGGAAACCCAGGGAAGAGTTGCAGTTCGTGTCCAGAGGCAGTGGGCTGGCAGACTTCTTTCCTGCTCGGTTGGGAGGGGGCAGTCAGTCTTTGTTCTGTTAAGGCCTTCAACTGATTGGATGAGACCCACCCACATTAAGGAGGGAATTTGCTTTACTCAAAGCCACCAATTTAATTGCTAATTTCATCCAAAAAACACCTTCACAGAAACATCCAGAAAATGTTTGACCAAATATCTGGGTACCATGGCCTAGCCAGGTTGACACATACATTACCATCCCACTGTTATAGCCTCCTTTCAAGTCTCCCTGTTTCCACACCTCCCCTAGAGCCCTGTCTCCACTCAGCAGGCAGAGTGATCTTTTAAGAAGCTGGACCACATCACTATCTGCTTAACCTTCTGACAGCTCCTGTTTCACACAAAGCCCAAGTCGTGACAATCATGTAGAAGGACCTACGTTCTGCTCTCTGCTCCTTCCCTCTGTGACCTCATCGTCTGCTCGGCCCCCTTGCTCATGTCCCTCTCGCCACATTGGCCTCCTGGCTGCTCTCAGAACCCATCACGCCCACTCAGGGCCATGGAACCGACTGTTCCTTCCGCCCGAAACATCCACGTGGCTAAGACGCTCTCAGTCGGCCCAAGCGTCACCTGCTCGATGAGTCCTGTGGTCACCTCCTTATTTAAAACAGCAGGGACTTCCCTGGCAGTCCAGCGCTTCCAATGAAGGGGACATGGGTTCGATCCCTGGTTGGGAAACAAAGATCCCACAGGCTGCACGGCTAAAAAAAATAAAACAAAACAAAACAGCAACCTACCCCTCATCACTCTCTCGGTCCTCTGTTCTATGTTCTACCTGTTCCCCTTTCCTCCGCATGTTATCACCTTCTGACCTACAATATTAACCATTTAACTTTATAACTATATGCCTTCACGAGTATGTCAGCTCTCTCTCTCTGATTTGCTCACATGCTCAGGACAGTGCTTATTTAGCAGTTAGGAGGCACTCAATAAACATTGGTTGAGGGCTTCCCTGGTGGCGCAGTGGTTAAGAATCTACCTGCCAATGCAGGGGACATGGGTTCCAGCCCTGGTCCGGGAAGATCCCAGATGCCACAGAGCAACTAAGCCCGTGCACCACAACTACTGAGCCTGTGCTCTAGAGCCTGCGAGCCACAACTACTGAGCCTACGTGCCACAACTACTGCAGCCTGCACGTCTAGAGCCCGTGCTCCGCAACAAGAGAGCCACTGCTGTGAGAAGCCCACACACCACAATGAAGAGTAGCCCCCGCTCATCGCAACTAGAGAAAGCCCACGTGCAGCAACGAGGACCCAACACAGCCAAAAATAAATAAAATTAATTAATTAATTTTAAAAAATTTAAAAATAAAAAAAATAAACATTGGTTGAATAAATGAATGACATAAAATGCAAAGACAAATTTTCTATTAAAATTCCCTGCTGGAGTTTTTGGTTCCAGTTCAGATGGGCTGAGCACATTCCACCCTATCTTTTCAACTCATTGCAACTCAAAAGCTGGACGGAATTCATGTAGCAATCATATCAGGGCTCTGAAAAGTTAATAAGAGCAGGCAGACCGGGTAGGGAAACTGAAACTCAAAGAACAACCATATGGTGATAAATTCTGCTTTTTGCTTGTTTGTTTTTAGCTTTGTTTTCCCCTCTAATATGTCCTGGCTTAGATACCCATATCTCCCAAAACTATGGCCACATGCAGACATCAGAGTTCCAAGAAGAAAGTCACTCTATCCATTCAGTGTACTTTGGAGTGGGGGAGGGGCTGTGAGACAAAGTTTTTGGATTCTCTGGCCCCTGCTCAGGAGAGCCCCGTAAGGAAGCTGTCAGTACAAGAGCAGATGCTGGGCAGCAGGCTCGGGGTGGCAACACTGGTGGACCCCACGAGAATATGTATTTATTCCTTTTCAGATTCTTTTTCCATATAGGTCATTCCAGAGTATTGAATAGAGTTCCCTGTGCTGTACAGTAAGTAGGTCCTTGTTATTTATCTAATTTATATATAGTAGTGTGTATATATTAATCCCACACTCTTAATTTATCCCTGCCTTGACCTTTCCCCTTTGGTAACCATAAGTTTGTTTTCTATGTCTGTAAGTCTTTATGTTTTGTAAATAAGTTCGTGTGTCATATTTTAGACTCCACATATAAGCGATATCACATTATATTTGTCTTTCTCTGTCTGACTTACTTCATTTAGTGTGATAATCTCTAGGTCCATCCATGCTGCTGCAAATGTCATTATTTCATTCTTTTTTTATGGCTGAGTAGTATTCCATTGTATATACGTACCACATCTTCTTTATCCATTCATCTTGCTTCCATGTCTTGGCTATGGTAAATAGTGCTGCAGTGAACACTGGTGTGCGTGTATCTTTTCACATTAGTTTTCTCCAGAGATATGCCCAGGCACACAGCTTGATTTTAAGTGTTACTCTAAAGCTACAGCAATCAATACAGTGAAGTATTGGTGAAGGGTAGACACAGATCAATAGAATAGAGCCTAGAAATACTTTCACACAAATATGGCCAATTGTACTTCGACAAAGATGCAACGGCAATTCAGCAGAGAAGGACAGTCTTTTCAAAAAACAGTGCTGGAAAAATTGGACATCTGTATGCCAAAGATATAAACCTCCAGGCACACCTCACAACATTTACAAAATCTAACTCAAAATGGAGCATGGACTTGAATGTAATATGTAAACAAAAAAACCCCTAGAAGAAAACATAGGAGGAAATCTTCACAACCTTGGGTTAGATACAACACCAAAAGCATGATTTTTAAAAGAAAAAAGGATTGACAAATTGAAAAAGAAATCATTGATGAGTGAACTTTTGCTCTGAGGAAGACACTTAAGAAAATGAAAAGAGAAGCCACAGATTCGGAAGAAATATTTTCAAATCACAATCTGACAAATGACTGGTATCTGGAATGTGTAAAGACTCTCAAAAGCAACACTGTATAAAAATGGGGAAGAGTTGACAGATATTTCAATGTAAAAAGATACACACATGGCAAATAAGCACGTGAAACGATGCTGAGCTTCACTGGTCAGTAGGGAAATGCAAATTAAAACCACAGTAACATTCTATGACATATTATTATCATTATTATTATTATTTTTATTGGGGTATAGTTATTTTAGAATGTTTTGTTAGTTTCTACTGTATGGCAAAGTGAACTAGAGTTCCCTGTGCTATACAACTAATGAGAACAACAGGTTCTCATTAGTTATCTATTTTATATATATTATTTAGTGTACATATGTCAATACCAATCTCCCAATTCATCCCACCCCCCCTTTTCCCCCTTGGTGTCCATATGTTTGGTTCTCTATGTCTGTGTCTCTATTTCTGCCTTGCAAACCGGTTCATCTGTACCATTTTTCTAGATTCCACATACATGCATCAATAGACGAATTTGGGGCTTCCCTGGTGGCGCAGTGGTTGGGAGTCCACCTGCCGATGCAGGGGAAGCGGGTTCGTGCCCCGGTCCGGGAAGATCCCGCATGCCGCCGAGCGGCTGGGCCCATGAGCCATGGCCGCTGAGCCTGCGCGTCCGGAGCCTGTGCTCTGCAATGGGAGGGGCCACAACAGTGAGAGGCCATGTACCACAAAAAAAAAAAAATATATATATATATATATATATATATATATACGAATTTGTTTTTCTCTTTCTGACTTACTTCACTCTGTATGACAGACTCTAGGTGCATCCATATCTCTGTAAATGACCTAATTTCATTCCTTTTTATGACTGAGTAATATTCCATTGCACATATGTACCCATATTCTTTATCCATTCATCTGTCAGTGAGCATTTGGGTTGCTTCCATGACCTGGCTATTGTAAACAGTGCTACAATGAGCACTGGGGTGCATGTGTCTTTTTGAATTATGGTTTTGAAATATGGCATATGCCCAGGAGTGGGATTGCTGGGTCATATGGTAATTCTATTTTTAGTTTTTTAATGAACCTCCCTACTGTTCTCCACAGTGGCTGTATCAATTTACATTCCCACCACCAATGCAAGAGGGTTCCCTTTTCTCCACACCCTCTCCAGCATTTATTGTCTGTAGATTTTTTGATGATGGCCATTCTGACTGGTGTGAGGTGATACCTCATTGTAGGTTTTTTTGTTCATCAATGTATTGAGTATAACTGGAGATGACAAGAGAAAACACAATTCTGTTTAAGAAAAATGGGCCTATAATTCAATGGGTTTAGTTGTTAATCACTGTAGTTTTGATTTGCATTTCTCTGATAATTAGTGATGTTAAGCATCTTTTCATGCGCCTTTTGGCCATCTGTATGTCTTCTTTGGAGAAATGTCTATTTAGGTCTTCTGTCCATTTTTTGATTGGGTTGTTTTTTTGATATTGAGCTGCATGAGTTGTTTGCATATTTTGGAGATTAATCCTTTGTCCATTGATTCGTCTGCAATTATTTTCTCCCATTCTGAGAGTTGTCTTTTCATCTTATTTATGGTTTCCTTTGCTGTGCAGTGCTTTTAAGTTTCATTAGGTATCATTTGTTTGTTTTTGTTTTTATTTCCATTACTCTAGAAGGTGGATCAAAAATGATCTTGCTGTGATTTACGTCAAGGAGTGTTTTTCCTACGTTTTCCTCTAAGAGTTTTATAGTGTCTGGTATTACATTTAGGTTTTTAATCCATTTTTAGATTATTTTTGTGTATGGTGTTAGGGAGTGTTCTAATTTCATTCTTTTACATGTAGCTGTCCAGTTCTCCCAGCACCACTTATGATGAGACTCTCTTTTCTCCATTGTATATTCTTGTCTCCTTTGTCATAGATTAGTTGACCACAGGTGCATGGGCTTATCTCTGGGCTTTCTATCCTGTTCCATTGATCTATGTTTGTTTTTGTGCCAGTACCATACTGTCTTGACTACTGTAGCTTTGTAGTATAGTCTGAAGACAGGGAGCCTGATTCCTCCAGCTCCATTTTTTTTCCTCAAGATTGCTTTGAGGGGCTTCCCTGGTGGCGCAGTGGTTGGGGGTCCGCCTGCCGATGCAGGGGACACGGGTTCGTGCCCCGGTCCAGGAGGATCCCACGTGCCGCTGAGTGGCTGGGCCTGTGATCCATGGCCGCGGAGCCTGTGCTCCGCAACGGGAGAGGCCACAGCAGTGAGAGGCCCGCATACCACAAAAAAAAAAAAAAAAAAAAAAGATTGCTTTGGCTATTTGGGGTCTTGTGTGTCTCCATACAAATTTACACATCCAACGTATTAGGACAGCAAAACAAACAAAACTGAGCTAAACTAAGCAAGTGCTGGGCAGGATACAGAACAACTGCTAGTGGGATGTACACGTCACTCAGATAAACAGTTTGGCAACATCTTACAAAGTTAAAGTTACATTTACATCTGACCCAGCAACCCTACTCCAAGGTATTTCACTGAAAAAAATAAAAATTTACATCCATACAAAAACATACACACAAGTGTCTATAGGAGCTTTATTCATAATCACCAAAAGTGGAAATAAAGCAGTATTTTAATGGGTTAAGAGATAAAGCAGCTGTGTTACATCCATACAAATGAATAGCGCCTAGCAATAAAAAGGAACACAATTACTTATAGGTACAACAGTGTGGCTGAGTCAAATGCATCATGCTAAATTCATGAAGCCAGTCTCAAGAGAGTACGTTTTGCATGAGTCCATGTAGATAACCTTCTGGAAGAGGAAAAACTACAAGAATGGAGAACAGATCATTTGTTTCCAAGGATTACCAGTGGGGTCAAAGACTTGACCATTGGTTTGGCAACGTGATGATCACAGGGCCCAGGAACAAGTGTCAGGACTGCCAGGTAGTGTGGTGGGTACGCTGTGGGCTGCTGTCACAACCGGGGCCAGTGATCCTTTGGGACGGGAAGTGGTACCCAGCCTGGGGCAAGTGGGGTGGGTACAGGCCAATCGTGGGAGGCCCAGTGCTCAGGGAGCCTAAGCATTCAGTGGAGGGAGTAAACTGGAGTCGGGGTGACCTGGAAAATCTCCAGGACTACAGCAATCCTTGGTGATGGAAGCTGGGGACAGAGCACGTGGTGCTTTCCAAATACAGGGCCTTAGGGTATGAGCTTGCTCACTTGAATATTAAAGGAAATGGTGATCCTGTATGGCTGGAAGACTTAAGACACCAAGATAGTCACATTTACCGAGAAGAAAGAGGTATGTTCTTTCAAGGGAAAAGCTAAATATAACCATTGTAGAAGACCATGTGACAATGTCTTCTTAATTAACTTTTAGAATTCAGCACATTTCGAAAAAGATAGACTTCTTTCTGATCACACTGAGCCAATTTTTAATACTTGTCTGATATTTTTTTCCCAAGAGGAAGTTATATCAAAGGACCTGAGACTGACAGAAAAGAAATTGGTAAATATTCTTTTTTATTTTTGAGTTCATTTGCCAAGAACCCAGCTGTTTAAAGCAGTAGTTCTCTCTAGCTTTCTGTAACTAAATGAGAACATTAAATTTCAAATGTCTCTCTCTCCTAAAGCCATGCAGGGTACCCTATCCTTTCTTTTATACAAAAAATATAGGATGATTACTTGCTCAGACAGAATGAAAATTTGAACAGCCACCTTGTAAAAATTAATTATATATTGTTTTCAGCTAACATATAAAATACTCAAAGTTGAATAAAATAAAAGTCAAGGGACTTCCCCAGTGGTCCAGTGGGTAAGACTCCACACTCCCAATTCAGGGGGGCCCAGGTTCGATCCCTGGCTGGGGAATTAAATCCCACGTGCATGCCACAACTAAGACCTGGTGCAGCCTAAATAAGTTAATAAATACTTAAATAAATAAATAAAATTTAAAAAAAAAGAAAATACTTATAAAAACAAGTCAAATAAAATACTTGAATATTTAAATAATCTGAAGATACCGATCACTCTCATTACCTTTATCATAAATATCACTTGACAGTGAAAGATTAATATTAATAAGCTGGGTGGTTTGTAGATCAGACATTTAGACACAGATTCTTCCCACTGGTGTTTATAATCCAGCTTTGGTTGAAATATATAAATATAGCAAAAAAACATAATAGGAAGCAATCATATTCAGGGAGCAAAACAACTTCCCTATTGCTATAGACTGAACTGTGTCTTCCCAAAATTCTTATGCTGAAGTTCTAACCCCCAATGTGACTGCATCTGAAGACAGGGCTTTCAGGAGGTAAATTAAGGGTAGATGAGTCATAGGGTGAGGTCCTACCCTGGTAGGATTTGTGGCCTTTACACGGAGGGGAAGAGCAAGAGAGCACGGCCTCTCCACGGGCACCCAAGGACAGGCCATGTGGTGACTTGGCCAGAAAGCAGCAAGTCAGGAGGCGGGCTCTCGCCAGAACGTGACCAGAACTTTGACACAATCCACATCTGTTGTTAAGCCACCCCGTCTGTAGTGTTTTGCCATGGTCGCCCCAGCGGACTAAGACATCTACTAAGGAGTTTTTACTTATCCTATTTTAGAATAATAATATGTTTGGTTAAATGTCAACTGATGAGTAATAATGTTTTTACATATTTCTGTGACTTTTCTGGGAGATAAACAGTTGAAAATTATGTTAAGTTTCTTTCCCCAAGATCCCTGTCTATAGATCACTTCTTTTATACACTGTAACCTCAACAATTACCCACCACCCCAAACAGAAATTCGGACCCTCTGATTCTTGTTTAAACATGGGGTGACTTGTTTTGACACTTTTTCTAAACTCACTCCTGGCAAAGGTTGGTCACAGACAAAGCAGAGAACCCTTCAAGTCTCAGCCTCAAAAGCTCAGTGACATTACCCCAGGCAGGTCAGCGTCACTCAAAAACCATGGTCTGGGGGCCCAGCTGCCACCCCTCGCCCACTGGCTGACCCAGTGGGATCACCACCTTTCTCTCTGACCCCGTGTCCTCTTCAGTAACATGGGGATCAGAGCTTCCCTGGGGTCAATGGGAAGGTGAAAGACACATACATAAAGCGCCTGGGGCAGTTGCTGGCACAGAGTAGTAAGCGATTTCTAGAATGACTGACAGTGTTACAATAGCAGAAAATGCACTCGGAGAGAAGTCATGCATTCGAGCCTGGTTCCCAGAGTAATTTCTTTAAAGAATGTCTTCAGCTCTTGTCTCCCCAGACCTGCTCACATGTTGTGGGACTGTCAGCACCTTCACGGTAATTTGCCTCCATGGCCCAAGGTCCCCTCCCGCCCTTCCTCACAGAGGTAGCATCACACAAAGAGCATAGGCTCCAGACCAAGGACTCTGGGTCCAAACCTCTGTGCCTCAGTTGACTCACCAATAAAAGCTGTTTGATAGGAATGCCCATCACACAGAATAATGTGAAGAGTTTAAAATGGTACCCATTGAGCCCTCTGTATAGCCTGGTACAGGTGGCCCTCTGTGGATGTCCACCTGGCCTCCGCAGGTGACCGAGGTGCAAGCCCCCGCCCCCGCCCCACTGCCCGGGTTCCCTCCCAGGTCTGCTCCGTGGGATGGAGGCCCACAAGCCCCAGGTCCTCGTGAAACCAACAGGGCAGACGGCTCAAGAGATCAACCACAAAAGGAAGACAGAGGCACAGTGTTCTGTCTGAACTGAGAGGGGCCTTGGGGACAGAAATAAGTAGCAAAACAGGAGGTCCCAAAGGCTCCTGCCATCATCTTCCAAGGTAGCCGTGAGACAGAAGGCAAGCTGGCAGCGTCCTGAGAATTCTCACCTGCAAGTCGCTCTAGGGAAATCCCTTTGGAATAGAGGCTCATATCGTGCATGTATGAGCTCCACAAAGGAAGAATGGCCAGGATGGAGGGCCGGGCCAGTGCTTGGGGGGTGGCACCTGCCCGGCTTGGCCAAGGGGACAGTGCTTGAGTTTCTGGGAGGAAAATAAGACCCCGGGGCCTTCTCAGCGGCGGCCTCAGTGTTTTGGTCTCCCCACCCTCTCCTGGGGGTAGAAACCACGCTGGTGGAGGGCCACAAACTTGTCAGCATGCAGGAGCCCAGGAGTACAGGCCAGAGCATGGCGACAGAGCGCTGCCAGGGGCACCTGCAACAGATAACGCTCCCGCGACAGCATAGGTAAATGCACAGGACCAGAAAAACTGCGAAACAGCCCGACAACAGACCAGAAAACAGAGACCAAGAAATGTAAGCTCCCAGAGCGCCACACGGAACCCCAGATCCTAATCAGAACATCAATCCAACACGGGGAGGACTGGAGCTGATACACGGGGAGACCAGAGTCAGAACTGAGGAAGCCAATTACAGGGTGAAAATTAGACCCGCACCGTCATCACACAGCTAATAAATAACTTGGAACGTGAGGAACCGAGCAGATGTGAGTGACAATCTCAGCAACACCGGGGGTAAAGTGTGAGATCGCTACCGTTAACTGTGTGGAGGAAGAAAGAGAGAGGGGATAAAACAATGAACAGGGTCTGGGGGGGGGCACTGGCAGTGTTCTCCCTTCACTCTAGAAACTAGCCTGTCTTCTTGGGAAGGAGCACCAACCTCAAGTTTAGAAGTAACTTTGGTTTCAGGTCAGTGCTGCTTCTGTTAATTTCAAATAAAAACAACTGTTTAAAACCTAGGCAGTGTCATTCCCTAGTAGCTCCTGTCTTTTACCAGCATACGCATCCAGGGATTTCTCAATTTATAGCCACCGAATAGGAAAGACTGACCATTTCTGGAAGGTATCAATACAACTCTGTTTATTGCTTTTGCTGTTGTCATTTTCTGTTGTGCATAGTTTATTAGAAATGTGCACAGGTTTCTTTTTAATGTCATCATTAATGTAAAAGGAAGACAATCCACTCAACGTTCCTTCGATAAACGTATCTGTTGAACACTGTAAAGCTATAAGCCAGATGAAGAGCTCGCCCAGCTGCAGGTAAGATCAGGGAAGCTGGCAGATTTGGGAGACAAAGGCGAATCCAAACGCAATTCATTCTGGGAAAGCAAGCGTGACTTAACATTAGGAAATACCGTCCATCACACACATAGAGCTGAGGAGAAAAATAACACGAGCATCTCAGGAATGCAGAAAAGGTATGAGATTCAGCATCTGTTCATATGAAAAACACTCAATAAAATAGGAACTGAGGGAAAGGATGAGTCTATCCCAACACGATAGAAGATATATGTACATTTACAACATAAACCTCAGCTCGAAAACCAGCATCTTAATGAACGTAGGAGAATGTGAGGCTTTTCTGCTCAAGTCTGCAGCAAGACAAGGGCACCCTCTATGTCCCTGACTCTTCAGCACTGAGTTTGAGGGATTCGCCCATTATTGAGACAAGAGAAATAAACTGAAGGCATAAAGATTGTGAAAGAAGAGGTTAAATTATCCTTATTTGTAGTTCATGTGCTTATACATGTGGAAAGTCACAAGTCCTTGTGCCAAAGCACACACACACACACACACACACACACAACAGGAAGAAAACTTAGTTTTAAAAAACAGGTTGTAAAATAAATACACAAAATCAATAATGTTCATTCACACCAAAGACAACAGTTGGAACACGTAGCTGAAGACCACATTTACAATAGCAAAATAGGTAAATAAGTACTATCACTGGAGACTTGACAAGAAATGTCTAAAGCCGGTATAAACAAAACTGTGAAACACTCAGGAAGAAAAAGAAAGTCTGAATGAGTGGAAAGATATGCCATGTTCCTGCACCAGAAGATTCAACATCACATAGATGTCGAGTCTTCCAAAATTCATCTATAAATTCAATATCATATCAATTAAAAAATCACATCATTGTTTCCTAAAGCCAGGCAAATTGATTATACAGTTCATTTAGCAGAACAACCAAGCCAGAATTGCTAACGCAACCTTAGCAAAGCAGAACGAGGAAGGCTAACCATACCAGATGCTATAGTGTATTATAAAACCTCTATTATCAAAGCAGCATAGTGATGGTGTATGGATTCACAGACCAATGGAAGAGAATCTAAATACCCGGAAATAGACCCTTTGTCTATGGAAATCTAGTAGATGATAAAGTTGCCATTTAAAATCACTGGGGGAGGACTTCCCTGGTGGCTCAGTGGTTAAGAATCCGCCTGCCAATGCAGGGGACACAGGTTTGAGCCCGGGTCCGGGAAGATCCCACATGCCACGGAGCAACTAAGCCCGTGTGCCACAACTACTGAAGCCCGCGCGCCTAGAGCCCAGGCTCCCCAACAAGAGAAGCCACCACAATGAGAAGCCCGCACGCCGCAAGAAGAGTAGACCCTGCTCGCTGCAACTAGAGAAAGCCCGTGCACAGCAACGCAGACCCAGCACAGCCAAAAATAAGTGAGAGAGTGGCATG
>RJWK010043309.1:0-18806 GCA_004363435.1 Platanista minor
GGAGCTAGGAGAGCATGTGACAGGGGAGGAGCTAGGAGGGCATGTGACAGGGTGGAGCTAGGAGAGCATGTGACGGGGAGGAGCTAGGAGGCCATGTGACGGGGAGGCGCTAGGAGGGCATGTGACAGGGTGGAGCTAGGAGAGCATGTGACAGGGGAGGAGCTAGGAGGGCATGTGACAGGTCAGAGCTAGGAGGGCATGTGACGGGGATGTGGGGTGGAGCTGGAAGAGTGTTGACTGGGAGGAAGCGCATGAGCTGAGTTGAGAGGCAGGTGAGTGTCAGGGAGATGTGGTGGGGAGAGCAGGCGGAGCGTGGAACCTGTCCCACTAGACAACGTGATGGCCATGGAGGCTGGGCTGAGGATGGGAAGGGACAGGAGATGAGGCTGGGAAGGACCTAGGGGCACCATCGTGCATTTATCAGGGATCTGAGCGCTGTGGCACATGGGGTGGGATTAAGGCATCCAAGCGGGATTTGTGTAGGTCACTGGTTCTTTGAGTCTAACCTCCAGGGAATCAGCCTGGGCTAGACAGATGCATTTGAAAGTCAGTGACCAATGGGTGGGAAGTGATGGTGTGGCCATGGATGGGATCGCTTAGGAGAGGGTACAGGGAGAAGAGAGGGGCGTAGGACCCACCCTGAGAAAGGGACCAGCAAAGGAGACCCCCATGAAGAGGAACACAGGGATGAGGAGAGGGCCTGGGAGGAGGGTGTTATGGAAGCTGAGAGAACAGGTAAGGAAGGTGAGCAGGGGTGCTGCAGAGGTCAAGGAAGATAGGAAGTGAGAAAACTGGGTGTCCCTGGACGAATACGGAGTGAGAGCTGCCTGCTCAGGACCTCGCAGGCATGTGCCGCCACCCTGGGGGCAGACAACCGGGAGGAAGCTCCCGCGGTCTCGTCACCCATCATAGGTTCTCTACTGAAACCGTCAGTGCTGATTTGCAAAGTCTCTAATGCTGGCCTTCATGGATTTGTACATTTTATAAGCATGAAGCCAGTCTGGAATATGTATCACAGGGAAGAACCCCTTGCTGGATGAGTTGAGGAGGGGTGGGCAGTCATTTTGCTGGAGCCCAGGAAAAGTGAAGCGTGGCTAGGGCTGCACAGAGGGCACAGAGCTCTAATTTCCCGCTGAAGAATGAGGCTTAGAGTGGCCAAGTAACTTGCTTAAGAGGCACAGCTCAGGACTGGATGGGGGACCGTCTGCCGCCAAAGAGATGCCTGAAAGTCTGGAAAGCCTCCCTGGGGAACAAGCCTTGTGTCCTGGGGGAGAGTTTGGACATTCAGATCATAGAGTTCAAAGTCAGAAGTCAGTTTACAGCAGGTGTCATCCTACTTCTGGGTTTCACAGAGGGAGAAGCACTGGGCCTGAGCTAACAAGGGTGCCACAGCTGGGCAGGAAGGAAGCCCAGGTCCCCGCCAAACACAGAACTCACCTCCAGGCTCATTTAAAAATACAGACCCACATATAGCACAGGGAACTACATTCAATATCTTGCAATAACCTATAACGGAAAAGAATCTGAAAAAGAATACATATATATGTACAACTGAATCACCTTGCTGTACATCTGAAAGTACCACAACACTGCAAATTAACTATACTTCAATAATAAAAAAGAACTACGGACCTACAAACCATTCATTTCTAAAATCCCATCTGAAGAATCTAGGGCCAGAGACAGAGCCTGGCATCTGTATGGTGTTTAACTCTTCAAAGCCGGTCCTGTCCCTAACTAAGAAAGAAAACCCAAGCCAAGAGAGCCGGCTGAGATGAACCTAGCAGAGAGAAAGAGCACGCACGTCTCTGGTCCACGCACAATGAGACAGAGACAGCTCCCACCCTTGTTGAGCTTTCCCTGCTCAAGACAAACATCCTCCCCAGGCCTCTCCCTCCTGATGGAGGCACTGAAATCAGACGATAATTTTAGACTAGGCAAACGAATTTTGTACTCTCGTTCCTTCTCGTGCTTTAATTACAGTCAGGCACTGCTGAACACATGCTGTGCTGACCTCAGGAGTGCTAGCGCCCCTCTGCCACAGTCCTGCTGGTCCCTGCTGAAGTCACGGACTCCGCAGAGATCTAGGCTGGTCACGGGCTTGTTGAAGTCACACGCTGATGCTGCCAGAATGTCCTTGGGACGGTTGTAAAACACTTATAGCTCAGAATATTAAATTTGAAGGTGCTCATGTTAATTTCACTGAGGACATTTTTACTCTGAAAAAAGCAGCATATTGCTCTGCACTTCCAGCACAGTCTGGTTTTCAGCCAGTTTTCTAAATTTAAGGCACTAAAAATGTTACCTGCCATTTTTTTCTGATTCAGCAGATATTAGACACGCAGCAGACAAAAAAGGCAGATATTGCTCTGCCTTTTTCGTCCGCTGCCCCCTTGAGCCTTCAGTTCACAAAGGACCTCGGTGTTGTTCCTTCCTGCTTTCCCCTCTGTATTCTTTTGACTTGCCTGCTGCTCCTCCTATAGCACTTTCAGACTTTTCAAGTTTGGGTCCAGGACAAGCAAAACCCTGCTCATCCTCCCCCTGTTCTGCTGTCACCTGTAACAAAGCAACTGCTGTGCATCTCCTATCAATCATTCTTTGGATCTGGCCAGCCCCGTGGAGTTGCGGGACTGTCAGCCCCAACTGGGCTCAGTGCCAATCTAAAGATTTTGTGCAGGAAACGCTCACTCTGCCAGGGTGGCCCTGCGTGAACAGATGCTTATGAAGACACCCACGAAGTCGAGAGAAACGTTTATCTTGTGTCGAGACAAACAGTAGTAGCACTGTGGTTTGGACATGAAATAGAAGCTCTTCTGTGTTTGTTTTTTTTTTGCGGTACGCGGGCCTCTCACCGTTGTGGCCTCTCCCGTTGCGGAGCACAGGCTCCGGACGCGCAGGCTCAGCGGCCACGGCTCACGGGCCCAGCCGCTCCGCGGCACGTGGGATCTTCCCGGACCGGGGCACGAACCCGCGTCCCCTGCATCGGCAGGCGGACTCTCAACCGTTGCGCCACCAGGGAAGCCCAGAAGCTCTTCTTGACGGAGCACACTGTGCCAGGCTTTTACGCCCGACCCTCCTCACAGCTCCATGACAAGAACAAGGAGACTCTCAAGGGGCCCAAGAGCCCTCTCTAAGCACTCAGCTAATAGGTGGCAGAAGCTAGATGAAATTCAATTCCATTTGCCCTTTAAGGCTGCGGTGCTCCCACTCAATGCCCTGTGGTCTATCCTGTTGCCTTGAACTAACTGGAAAGTTGGGGTCACACTGGGAATACTGCTAACCAGGCCCTCAAAAGGTCTGTTGTCCTTGACCATGATTTTAATTGTATTTCAAAGCATGACCATAAAAGAATTATTACATTGGTGGATTTTGCCCTTCGTCTTCTGTGAATCTCATTCTTTTACAGAAGTAGGAATTACAATCCCAGCACAGCTTGGATGAAGGCCAAAAAAGGAGTACAATTTTCGGTTTGTTTTGAAGGCTACAAACATATTCCTGGTTTACTATTTACTTTAATATAGGATATTACCAAGTGGTTCTTTTCCCCCTTAGATTAAAAAAGTACTATGCTAACTACAATGTTGTTTGAAATACTAAAAAGCATTGCATCTTCAGATCCAAGTCCTCTGAGGTTAAAGTGAAGGAATTATTTGCTGGTTAATATCAAAGAATAAGATTGTGAACTTAATAAGTAATCATTAAAATAAAACCACCTCAAAATCCTCAGACGGAGACTGTTAAGACTACGTGGTGGTATTCCCCAGTATGTGGTCATGACCTGGTGTGACCTCTGAGATTCATCCAGCATCCTGAGGGACTCACCAGAGATGTGCGGGCCACTGCCTCGACCACGGCATCAAACACCTTCTGGGGCAGGCGCAGCAGTGTGGTGCCACTGTCCACGATGGCCTTGTCCGCATTATACTAGAATGGGGAGAGGGGGTGGGGAGACAGCACATGAGCGACAGGGCACCCACATCAACGCGCGGCTTCAGCCCGCCATCACCATGGATCTGTGATACACACATTCGGCAGTCACGGTACCTCCCTGGCGGCTACAGTTCATTTCATCTTCTCAGAACTTGAGAACCGAGAACTTCCTTGCCCAATGTTCTCATTATAGATAAAGAAACCGAGGCCAGGGAAAGGGCAGTGACATTGACTGAAATCAACAGCCTAAGGCAGGGCTTCTCTCTTACGCAGCAGTGGCCAGATCCTGTCAAGGATCCCCCAAAGAGGGAAGACCCATTTGTCTTTAGAGGTTGAAATGATACATTAAATGTCATTTATACAAATCATGAAAAATCAACTCTCTTTTACCCTGATACTGGAGAAAGAAGGGGAAGGGCAGTTTTTCAACAGACACCCCATATTTGCACTTAGAATGGAACCAAAGCCACCTTCAGTAAGAGAATCTCACACACAGAGGCATTCCCAGCCCTGCCCCTGCCCCTGTCATTCTTTATGTGGCCGAGTGGGAAGAATGGAGGTCACGAATTTCAGTTTAGAAACAAAGTTAATTTAAATATAATCTAGTTTGTTTGCACTTGTATGTGTAAGAAAAGCTCGCCCACTGAAATGCTGGGGGGTGGGATGTTCTGGGTTTTGTTGTTTGCTCTGTGTGGCAAGCTTGGCTGATTGTGGGGGGGCAGAAAAGAACCAGGAATATGAGAATCAAACCTCCAAATAAATGCTTACACTCTCCAACACACACTCACACACAAACACATACACACGCACACGCGCACACACACGCGTGGAGTCTGTGCTTTATTTTAGGCCTTCCCATCTGATTCTATCACTGGACTCTTCAATGGCAAGTAAATGTCTCTTGACAATAAACAGATTTGTGGACTTAGGACTGAAACACCATCCCAATGGAATGGACCATCCCTTGATCAAGCTTTGACTGCTATTTCAGAGGCATCTGTGTACATGAGAACTTATGGTACAGTGTGATGGTTAAACTGAAAGGCAGTGGTGACAGGTAAGAGTACAATGAATGCTGATGAAATGCTGGTGGTTTTTGTAAACCATTCTGAAAATATTGTAGAGGACCAAGTCTCCCTCAGCTCCTCATAATCATGTCATTATGTGCCACAAACAAGCCAAACTGCAGCGAGAGGACGTGAGTGAGGTTAACAAGAGATGTGGTTTCCCAGCTCTGCACGTGTGCCTCCCTTTGAGCACCATCAAAAGCCATGTACATCTTTAGAGCACATGTTTCTTCGAGTGAGAATTGTATACTGGGGGGGAAGGGGGATTAGCTGTGAATGGAGGATAAAGCTGATGATTTACTTCTGGCTTCATTTTGCTTATTTTTAGTCCCATTTTACACTGATAAAACCCTGCTTACTTCTCGTTGTTTTGAACAGAGATCGGGGACCATCAGGCCAAGATGATATGGTTCCGGATAGTTCTCATCACTCACCATTTTAGGCTAATTCCTCTCTATTAAGAGAAGCAGTTGAAGGGAAGCAATTTTTTTGGGGTGATCATTGGTATAAAATCATCTACAAAAAGGCCCTGTAACTTTTGTTTTTTTTTTTTTTTTTGCGGTACGCGGGCCTCTCACTGCTGTGGCCTCTCCCGTTGCGGAGCACAGGCTCCGGACGCGCAGGCTCAGCGGCCACGGCTCACGGGCCCAGCCGCTCCGCGGCACGTGGGATCTTCCCGGACCGGGGCACGAACCCGTGTCCCCTGCATCGGCAGGCGGACTCAACCACTGTGCCACCAGGGAAGCCCGGCCCTGTAACTTTTAATGTCATGAACTTTTGATTTATCTTGCAATGTAATGTACCCTCTGAGTTCATATTCAGGTCCCAGCTGTAAGATTTAAGTGACCCAGGCACACACAGACAGGTAGACACAAATAGATCACAGAGTGGAAATACCTCTCTGCAGTCCAGATTAAGGCTCTGGCCTCCGATTTCCAATTTCAGAATTTCTATCTGATAATACCACTCCTCCTTAATAGGGGTATACCAGATGTCTCCTTTGTACAAGGTTGGTTCAATTCCACCCAGGACCTGGGATAGAAAATATTTACAGGTATAAGAGAAAAATATATACAGGCATGTAACAAGTTACAGAGAGAAGCATGCTCTTATAAGGCAAAACTTCACTAGAATTAGTACTTTCAATTTATTGAGATGTTATAAATAGATACATACACCTGAAAATTAAACAGAACATTCCGGGGCCATGTATCCAAAGATCAAAGAATTTTATACCCTAGTCTAATCAGGATGCTTTGATGGTTTCCCTTATCTAAAGTTAGTACATACAGTTCCAGCTCCATGATACTGAGATTCCCCCCCCACCCCCCGCCCGGCCCCCGACCCTGGCCACTGGCAAAGAAATGCAATAAAACTATAAACCATAGAGACTGACAAAAATTTAGTTCCTCAGAAGACAGAAGATGACTTCCTGCCCCGCACATTTGCATGGAAAGCAGAACAAAAGAGCTTCCTTAACCAAAACTTCATTTTGCACATCTGTATAGCATCATTCCACAAATCTAGGCTACCCTCTCCCCTGAAAAGGTGATAAAAAAGCTGTTGAGAGCAAGTGTATTGTTAGCAATCAAAGTAGATGAGCCTGCTTCTCATAGTTGGAGACCAAAGGGGTCAACATCACCCACCCTGAGGGGGGCCCTTCATGTACATTCTCCCCATCACCTCCTACTTTAGACGTCTGGGTGCAGGGCCCATCAAGGCGACACTTGGGTTATGGCATGTGCACCGTGTTGATTCTGCTTCACTATGTGTGTGCCGTGTATGTGCATGTGTGTGTATGCATGTATATAAGTGTGTGTATGTAAGTGTGTATGTTTGTATAGCTGTGTATGTGTATGCATGTGTGTATATGTATGTGTATATGCGTGGGTCTGTGTGCATGTGTGTGTGTGTGTTGAGAGCGAGAGAAAGGATGTACAGGTGTCCCCATCTCCCCACCAAATTTATGAAATCACAGTCCTCTCCCTTTGCCTCCCCCCTCCCCAGAGTAAGGCCCACCTGCCACCCCACCCCACTGGTCCTCATGTGCCCCTGCCACACCCAACAAAAACAGTTACCTTTCAAAGGAACACTTTTTAAAAAAGCTTTAAAGGAATTTGACTAATGCAACAGTGTTAAGACAACTACACCCCAATTGAGAAAAAAAAAGGTATGGGGATAAAAAAAAAAAATAAAGGAATTTGGGGAAGCAATGAGAATCATCTTATGAGATGGCAGGATGATTAGGAAAGATAAAAATAATACCTAGTTTTATCCATTTTTAAGGGCTCTCAAACAAGGATTATTAATATTTGACAGTACCTATGTATACCTACATCTAATATTTCTATCAAGGTCTTAATAAAGCAGAAAGAGCAGCCCCACTGATCTCTGATGTTCCCCCTTTAAGATGAAAAGATACCCACAAGACTACCTCCGTTGGTACCAGATCCAGCGACTGGCAATCCAGCCCCACACATCTGCATGGAGAAAACATTGGGGATCTTTGCTTGCGCCACGAGGGAATCAAAGAATGTCTCCAGAGAACTTGATGGCTGCAGGAGGGATAGGAAAGAGCACAGCTGCTTCAGGACTCACAGTGTAGACAAGGAGTGACCCCATGCAGGCACCAAGCATGGTATACAACATGGCATTTCTTTATATTTAATATTTTCAAGGCTAAGGAATAAACAAGCTTATGATTAAGTACACTGATTCAGAAACCTCCAACAGAACTCCCTAAGACTTGGTATTTTTCCTTTTGGGATGGTGGCTCTGTTGGAAAAATAAGATAGCATTTCCAGAAGCTGTTAAGAGGCTGCCCCATTTACCATCCTGACTGCCTAGTGAGGCAGGCGTGAGAAGATGTGGAAGTGGGTTACCCAGGTAGGTGGTGGATTCTAATCTTAGACATTTCAGAGTAAGAAGAGAACAGCGTCTCCAGGAGCTGCCTTTGCAGCTTCAGAAAAAGTTATTATTCACCCCTTTCAGCTGTAGTCGTCCATCATGCAAATGACAAGTGCCTGACCCATGAGGACAGGTCGCATCCCAGATCCCGGACCCTGGGAGGCGGCTTAGCTCTGCCGGCTGTCTACTGAACTCTGGCAAGCGGGAAAGGAATGAAGCTATTCTCCTGCAGTTTAAAAGCTCATTATTCCCCATTGCCGTATGTCAATAATGTCCTCTGTGCTTCTGTTACATGTAACCACACCTTCAGAGACCAGCTGTATTTCTCCAGGACTGCAAAGGAGGGATGGTCTGTGAACGGGTCTTAGCTGGGGGTGGGTCACAGGTGATGGTGGTCAGGAATGAAGGTCATAGACCTATGTTTCAATTTTGGCTTTGACAACTGGGAGAGATTAGAGTTGGTTACTACGAATGGTTAGTTCTTGATGAAAACAACTGTAGCAGCATGGATGCTCTTGGCATCTTCTGAGCATCTACGGTTAATATAAGGAAGGATTATTTATAATCTGTAAGAACTAAAACTCTAATTCTAGAGGGAGTGAGAGGAGGGTTATCAGACAGACAGAAACCTTCCCATTTCTTTAGTTCATTTGTATTTGGCCTCCTATCTGCTTCTTTCCCAGCCGCTGTGGACTCTCTTGCAGAATTCAGTACAATCTCTATATGTAACCTTGTCTAAATACTTTGTGTTTGGGTCAAGGAGTGAGACAAAGCCCCCTTTTGAAATGGGCTGGGTCTGGTGATGACCCAGTCTGTGTCCACCTTCTTGAGAGGCAGTGAGATAAACACTGCCCAGAATTGAATCCTGGCTCCACCACCCACCTGCTAACCGTGTGACTTGTTCCTTTGTTTCCGTATCTGTAAAATGGGGATCACAGTTGCATCCCAGAGCTCTTCTGGGGCTTAAATGGGTCAGTACACACAGAGTGCTTGGAATAGTGCCTGGCACACAGGATAGGATCTATTATTATTCTGTCAGGTCATTCTTCAGTAGGACTCGGGATCCTTTAAGGTTTAAAAGCACACAGCTGCCCAGGACCAGCCCAAGAGAACCTGGTTCAGCAGGGATGCTGCTGGATGCAGGCAACTGTAGTGTGAGACACCCCACAGGTGGTTCTGACCACATCCTTGATGAGAAGCACCTGGCATCGGCCGGGGACCACCACACACTGTGACCCCACTGGGTGCTCGGGGAACCTATTTCAGAAACACCTTTGGGCCACCAACCCAGACTGCCCTGCCAGTCCTGTTTCTAGCCATGTTCCACTTCCTACAAATCCTGTTACTGTCTCCCCAAACCTAGGAAGTGAAGACAGCTGTTGGCAATCTTGGAATTTCATAGGTGAAAAGATAAAAAGTCATGTGGGGACTCTGGACACCCAAAAGAACCCCAAAGCAGTCTATTCTCAAGGAAGTTTTACATATTATTAACTGCAGATAATTTAGCTTTATGCTACCATCCTCTAAATAACCAGCATCAAATCAATCATACATCTTTTATTTTCAGAGTCACAAGAAGATGAAACATTTTGCCTGAGGTCACATCATCAGTGAAACGTATTTAGGAATGTAAGCTGCTACGAGTTTGGGAACTCATATTAAGCTTTTCCTACAGTGCTGAGCAAAAAAACGGCTCCAGAAGCCATCTGGGCTCCGTAGAGGGGGCTCTGTGCTCTGACAGCCCTAGGCAAGGGGTAAACCTCTCAGTCCACACATCTCTAAAATGGGGATAACAGGGGCCTACAAAGCCTGCCTTGTGGGGAGGTCTCAGACACCTTGCAATGGTCTCAGCCTAGGGCTTCACGGGCTATTTTTTTTGTCCTTGAGAAGCCACAGTGTTGGGAAACAGCCCCTGCCTGCTGGCCCATCTCCACCCCCTCACATCGCTGCCCTGCATCGCTTGCTAGTAAACTTGAGCTGGAACAAATGTCCTTATGGAGAGAAAACAGGCCTTTCTGCACCCACGACTCTTTGTTCCACACTTAGCTCTGGCTCGAAGCCTAACTCTGAACAAGGAGAGGCCGAGCCAGGGTGCCCATTTACAGGCCAGGAGGGGCAACCTCTCCTCAAGTGTACGCTAACCTGCCCTGGTCTCCCGGAGCCCAGGGGACACATGGATGTCAGATCCACCTGCCCGTGGCATCCCTTCTGGGTGTACATTTCCCAGCCCACCTCACCTCTCCTGCTCATGAACATGTTTCCTCTGGGTGGGATCAAGGACAGGTAACTGGAGAACATTCAATCCTGGCTTTCCCTGTTTTATGAAGGTTCTGACGCTGATGAGAGCGAGGGTCCCACCATCTCTCCTCGCTGCATCGCTAATTCCAGTGGCTGGCGATCCCCAGGGTGTGCTTGCAGGCTGCCTGTGCTCCCACTCCAGAGTGAGGGAAAGGCAGCATGATGCTTTCTCTGCCTGGTGGGACACCTCTTCCTGCCGAGGTTCCAGGGACACGTCTTTATGTGAGTGTATGAATTTAATAAATGTGTTTACTCTTAATCCTGCCCAAATAAACCCCCCTAAACAAACACCATAATCAAAATGATTCAGCTTCTGTTAACACCTGTCAACTATACAAGTAAAATAAACGAAAGGCAAATGAAAAAAGTGATGCTTTGAGTGTACCTTGTAGGAAGGTTCAAAGAATGTCTCCATTCATCTTAAATTTTAAAAATGCTTAGAGATAAACTTAATTGTGCGAACACTGATCTTTCAACCATGTGATTCTCACTGACTGCCTCGGACAGCTGGACCCATCTGTTGGCCCCTCCAATGACCGGCTTCAGAATCTTGTCCCATCACTCGATTTCCTTAGATCCACCCATTATTCTTACCTTGGCCAGGGTAGCATAAGCCAGTCCAAGTATCCCATTCCATTTAATCCCAGGCAAAAAGAAATTCTCTGACTCAAAGATGGTGGCAATGTTGACCAGAAAAGAACTGTTGAAGCCTTTTGGGATGGTGACAACGTCTTCCCCAACAAAGCCAGTCCAGCTCCCTTGCGTGTACTTCACGGTGACGTCAAAGCCCTTGGGGCGGTAGGTGCTGGACCTGGAAAAAGAGAAGCAGCATCGTGTCCTGTATTCCGTCCACCTGTCCCTGTTCTGACCACATGGCGGTCACGGCTGCAAAGACAGCGGCCCTACGCCCAGAAGGTCTGCGTAAGCAATGCTTCATAATTAAGACTCCTCATGCTGACAAGGTGACATTTCCCATAAAAAATAATCGCTAACATTTGAGTTAATGGCGTCTTCTGCGCCACGCGTAAGGGAGTACTGGGGTCCACGCGTAGCCCTGAATTTAACTCTGCCCTCCACCCAAGTCTTGCCCTGTAAGCCAGGTGTTGTACTTAACTGCATTGGCCTGGGACGCCACAAGTGGGTGTGGGCCCCGCCTGGCCCTCTGGCTCTGTGGGGGACCCTGCACTGCTACTCTGTGACAAAGGGAGGGGCTGGCAGCCCAGAAAGAGGGGCCACCAGCTTGTGGCCTGGGGTTCAGATTCACACAAACAGCCAATGTGATGAATAAAGATCAAGCCACACACCCCCAGTACCAGGGCTGTCCCTCCTCAGGGCCCGCACGACCTCCTGGTGTCACAGGTTCTTTCTCAAGGTCGTCCCTGTGCCCCAAGCTGATTATACTCATATCAAAACGTGAAGGAGGGGCTTCCCTGGTGGCGCAGTGGTTGAGAGTCCGCCTGCCGATGCAGGGGATGCGGGTTCGTGCCCCGGTCCGGGAGGATCCCACATGCCACGGAGCGGCTGGGCCTGTGAGCCACGGCCGCTGAGCCTGCGCGTCCAGAGCCTGTGTTCCACAACGGGAGAGGCCACAACAGTGAGAGGCCCGCGTACCACAAACAAAACAAAACAAAACAAAACAAAAACGTGAAGAAGGATGCTGATGCCAAGTCACTGAGACACAAGTCACTGTGACAACCCCACAACCCCTAAGGGTAAGAGTTACTGAAACAGAATAACATGAACAAGACCAGACAACGGGTGGGGTAGATCGAAATTCTGCTCTTGGGATTTCAGAGACAGACAGTAAACAATTCAACCCCTAGAATTCCAGGCGATGATAGAGTGATGAGTCACCCAGAGAAGAAAGCAGGGTGAGGGGAGGGTGGTCACTGAGGCCTCTCTGAAAGAGGACATTTGTGTAAGACCTGCCTGAAGACAAGAAGCCACGGGGCTCTCTGGGGAGGGGCATCCTGGAGAGAGAACAGTAGGTGTCAAGGCCCTGGGGTGTCCAATCCTGTGAGGTCATTCTTATACCTAAATGAGCTTGAAAACTCTGTTGACTCTAGGCAGGAACCCAAGGGACATCTCTGAGCAAACATCTGGGCATTCAAACCAGCCTTCTCCTAGGAAAATGATCAGATTCCTAAGAGAAGTGTCAAATCACCAAACATATCATTGTAAAGTGTTCCTGTTTGTCTGCAGTTTTCATTTCATTTTGTTTTAACATTAAATCTCTCAACATTAAAACATGTTACTAAGTGTTTGCTATAGGACTATATGAATTTGCTGTATGGATTATATGGTCTTTTTGGGAGTCAGGGAGAAAGTTAAGTCAGGGATGATATGACTTTTTTTCGGTACATCTCATAAGCTTTAAAAACGGTAACAGTCTTTAATTCAGTAATTGCACTTCTGAGAATCTGATCCTAAGAAAACACCCATGATGCAAACAGAGATTCATGAACAAAGATAGTCATTATGTTTTATTTATAACAGCAAACAGTTGGAAACAACGTAAATGCCCAGTAAAAAGGAAATAGTTTAGTAAATTATGGAACCTCCATATGATAGAATATTAAGTAGCTCTGAAAAATGCTGTTGAGTAAGACATTTTCAATGACACGGTAAAAAAATAAGGTAAAAGAAACATTTGTATATGTGGCAGAATCTTCTTCAAAAAAATGTAATACACTCTGACATTAGCAGCGCTACCTCTGGGTGGTGGGGTTTTGTAGGGCAAACTCTCATTCTTGTGGTTAGATCCTTCCATATTTTCTGCATATATAACTTTTTATAATCAAGGAAAAAAGGTTATTTTTAAAATGTCTGGCAGACACATTTTGGAGAAATTTAATTTATTCTAACTTCATAATGGGATATGAAATATGAAGAATATTTAATTTTAACATTTTCTGACTATTTTAGCTAACTCCACCATGATCTTAAAAAGAGAGCAGCATTAAGTGAACATTTTATGTACAGACGTCTTCTGACAAGGGCAGGCACAGACCGAAAAGTAAGTGTGGATGGACCCCGGGCACAAGGAGCTCTAAGGGACCCATCAGAAGTTACACATATAAAGCACATAGTCAGGTCATTGAAATGCAGGCACTTGAGGGTTGGTGTTTTAGCGCCAAGTTTTAGTGCCAGCACCAATTCAGTGATGCCTGGCACACAGCAGGGGCTGCACACGTTTAGGATGAAAAGCATTTAAAATTAAAATACTAAATTATCAGTCCCTTTTGACAATTTGGGGTCATTCCTCAAGCTTAAAACTGCACTACTGCTGGGGGTATAGATCAGTGGTAGAGCATTTGACTGCGAAACACTACTGCTAATGGAAGAGGCTAATTATTTTGAAAGGCTTAGAGAATGTGATCTAGCACAGGGCTGGCAAACTTTTTCTGTAAAGGGCCAGAAAACAAATCTCTCATGGGTCACATGATTTCTGTTACTACTCCACTCTGCTAGTGAAGAAGCAGCCATATATGACAGATAAACAAATGTGTGTGTCTGTGTTCCAATAAAACTTTATCTACAAAAACAGGCAGCAGGTTGAATGTGGCCTGTCAGCCCTAGTTTGCCAACTCCTGATCTAGAAGATTATTATCTCCCCAAACATTCTATAGTATCATGACTTTCTTTTGAGAAGTTTTTTTTTATTTTTCCTCTGTCCAGACTAGAGAAAACTCATTAGAATCTGCCAGTGTTACTGGTAAGATGGACCAGGCTGACCATCTAAGTAGCAAGTCCTCTGCAGTGTACTGACCAGCTTGCTATTTCCTTCATTGGCGAACATTCTGGACGTTTTGGTGCCATTTACAGAGAGACGAGAGGCAGCTGGAGTTACACTGCCTGCAGTCAAATAGTACTTCAACCACTTAGGAGCCATGTGTGACCCTAAGTCAAGTTAATTAACTTCTGTGTACCTCAGTTTCCTCAACTAAAAAGTCGGGACAAGTACAGTACCATACCTCATGGGGTTAATATTAAGGATTAAGAGAGTTAATACTGCAAACCATTTAGAACAAAACCCTGGAACACAGCAGGTACACAAGAAAAAGAGCTGCTATTATTATAATTATCTAATCAGTTTCTACCTTTATTCAATCTATGGACTGCTATTAGAAAATGTAAGATATTTTTTCTAGAAAATGTTCCTATAGAGAAACTCTTTCTGAATATCCAAAACTGTCTCATTCTGAAGTCCAACAACCTCCAGGGAAAAGGGGCAAGTCTCGGGTAAGATTTGGTTAAAATGATCCAGGGAGGGGAGGAACCTTCTATGTTTCTAAAAGATGGAGCTCTTCTGTGTTCTGGACCAGGGCTGTCCAATAGAACGTCTGCAATGACAGAAATATTCTCTACCTATGCTTCCAATACAGTAGCCACAGATGGCTACAGAGCACCTGAAATGTGACTATAGATCTTCTCAACATACGATGGGGTTACATCCTGATAAACCCTTGTAAGTTGAAATTATCATTAAGTTGAAAATTCATCTGATATACCTAACCTACTGAACATCCTAGCTTAGCCTAGCCTACCTTAACCATGCTCAGAACACATATATTAGCCTACAGTTGGGCAAAACCATCCAACACAAAGCCTATTTTATAATAAAATATTCAATATCTCCTGTAAGTTATTGAATATTATACTGAAAGTGAAAAACAGAGTGGTTGTCTGGGTCCAGCATGGTTATCAGTGTGTAGCTGTTTACCCTCAGGATTGTGTGGCTGACAGGGAGCTACGGCTGCCGCTGCCCAGCATCACAAGAGAGGATCATCCAGCATATTGCTAGCTAGGGAGAAGATCAAAATTCAGAATTCAAAGTACAGTTTCTACTGAACGTGCATTGCTTTTGCACCACTGTCAAGTTGGAAAATCGTAAGTCAAACCATCATAAGTCCAGGACCGTCTGGACAGTTGACTAAAGAACGACTCTTTATTTAACATTAATTAATTTAAATTTAAATAGCCACGAGGACCTTCAAGATGGTGGAGAGTAAGACGTGAAGATCACCTTCCTCCCCACAGATACAGGAGAAATACATCTACATGTGGAACAACTCCTACAGAACACCTACTGAACACTGGCAGAAAACCGCAGACCTCCCAAAAGGCAAGAAACTCCCCACGTACCTGGGTAGGGCAAAAGAAAAAAGAAAAAAACAGAGACAAAAGAATAGGGACGGGATCTGCACCAGTGAGAGGGAGCTGTGAAGGAGGAAAGGTTTCCACACACGAGAAGCCCCTTTGTGGGCGGAGACCACAGGCGGCAGAGTGGGAAGCTTCGGAGTCGCGGAGGAGAGCGCAGCAACAGGGGCGCGGAGGGCAAAGCGGAGATATTCCCGCACGGAGGATCGGCGCCGACCGGCACTCACCAGCCCGAGAGGCTTGTCTGCTCCCCCGCCGGGGCGGGCGGGGCTGGGAGCTGAGGCTCGGGCTTCGGTAGGAGTGCAGGGAGAGGACTGGGGTTGGCGGCGTGAACACAGCCTGCAGGGGGCTAGTGCACCACGGCTAGCCGGGAGGGAGTCCGGGAAAAGTCTGGACCTGCCGAAGAGGCAAGAGACTTTTTCTTCCCTCTTTGTTTCCTGGTGCGCGAGGAGAGGGGATTGGAAGCGCTGCTTTTATAAAGGAGCTCCAGAAACGGGCGCGAGCCACGGTTACCTGCGCGGACCCCAGAGACGGGCCTGAGATGCTAGGGCTGCTGCTGCCGCCACCAGGAAGCCTGTGTGCGAGCACAGGTCACTCTCCACACCTCCCCTCCCGGAGCCTGTGCCGCCCGCCAACGCCAGGGTCCCGGGATCCAGGGACGGCTTCCCCGGGAGAACGCACAGTGCGCTTCAGGCTGGTGCAACGCCCCGGTGGCCTCTGCCGCCGCAGGCTCGCCCCGCGCTCCGTGCCCCTCCCTCCCCCCGGCCTGAGTGAGCCAGAGCCCCCGAGTCAGCGGCTCCTTTAACCCCGTCCTGTCTGAGCGAAGAACAGACGCCCTCCGGCGACCTACAAGCTGAGGCGGGGCCAGATCCAAAGCTGAGCCCCGGGAGCTGTGCGAACAAAGAAGAGAAAGGGAAATCTCTCCCAGCAGCCTCAGGAGCAGCGGATTAAATCCCCACAGTCAACTTGATGTACCTGCATCTGTGGAATAGCTGAACAGACAACGATTCAGCACAAAATTGAGGCGGTGGACTTTAGGAGCAACTGTAGACTTGGGGTTTGCTTTCTGCATCTAATTTGTCTCTGGTTTTATGTTTATCTTAGTTTATTTTTTAGCACTTGTTATCATTGGTGATTTCCTTTATGAGTTTGGTTGCGCTCTTCCTTTCTTTTCTTTTCTTTTTAAATTAATTTTTGTATTTTAATAATATATTTTTAAAACATTTTATTTTAGTAACTTTATTTTATTTTATTATTTTTTTCTTTCTTTCTTTTTTTTTCTCCCTTTTCTTTTGAGCCATGTGGCTGACAGGGTCTTGGTGCTCCAGCCGGGTGTCAGGCCTGAGCCTCTGAGGTGGGAGAGTTGAGTTCAGGACATTGGACCACCAGAGACCTCCCAGCCCTACATAATATCAATCAGCGAGAGCTCTCCCAGAGATGCCCGTCTCAACGCTAAGACCCAAATCCACTCAACGACCAGCAAGCTCCAATGCTGTACACCCCATGCCAAACAACTAGCAAGACCGGAGGAAAACCCCACCCATTAGCAGAAAGGCTGCCTAAAATCATAATAATTTCACAAAACACAAGACAGCACAAAACACACCACCGGACACGGTCCTGCCCACCAGAAAGAAAAGATCCAGCCTCATCCACCAGAATACACGTACCAGTCCCCTCCACCAGGAAGCCTACACAACCTATTGAAACAAGCTTATCCACTGGGGGAAGACACTAAAAACAAAGGGAACTATGAACCTGCAGCCTGCATAAAGGAGACCCCAAACACAGTGAGTTAAGCAAAATGAGAAGACAGAGAAATACGCAGCAGATGAAGGAGCAAGGTAAAAACCCACCAGACCAAACAAATGAAGAGGAAATAGGAAGTCTACCTGAAAAAAAATTTAGAGTAATGATAGTAAAGGTATCCAAAACCTTGGAAATACAATGGAGAAAATACAAGAAACATTTAATAGGACCTAGAAGAACTAAAGAGCAAACAATGATGAACAACACAATAAATGAAATTAAAAATTCTCTAAAAGGAACCAATAGCAGAAAAACTGAGGCAGAAGAATGGATAAGTGACCTAGAAGATAAAATAGTGGAAATAACTACCGCAGAGCAGAATAAAGAAAAGAGAATGAAAAGAACTGAGGACAGTCTCAGAGACCTCTGGGACAACATTAAACGCACCAACATTCGAATTATAGGGGTCCCAGAAGAAAAAGAGAAAAACAAAGGGACTGAGAAAATATTTGAAGAGATTATAGTTGAAAACTTCCCTAATATGGGAAAGGAAATAGTCAATCAAGTCCAGGAAGCACAGAGAGTCCCATACAGGATAAATCCAAGGAGAAACACACCAAGACACATATTAATCAAACTATCAAAAATTAAATACAAAGAAAAAATATTAAAAGCAGCAAGGGAAAAACAACAAATAACACACAAGGGAATCCCCATAAGGTTAACATCTGATCTTTCAGCAGAAACTCTGCAAACCAGAAAGGAGTGTGAGGACATATTTAAAGTGATGAAAGGGAAAAACCTACAACCAAGATTACTCTACCCAGCAAGGATTTCATTCAGATTCGATGGAAAAATTAAAACCTTTACAGACAAGCAAAAGCTAAGAGAATTCAGCACCACCAAACCAGCTTTACAACAAATGCTAAAGGAACTTCTCTAGGCAGGAAACACAAGAGAAGGAAAAGACCTACAATAACAAACCCAAAACAATTAAGAAAATGGGAATAGGAACATACATATCAATAACTACCATAAATGTAAATGGATTAAATGTTCCAACCAAAAGACATAGACGGGCTGAATGGATATAAAAACAAGACCTGGGAGCTTCCCTGGTGGCGCAGTGGTTGAGAGTCCACCTGCCAATGCAGGGGACATGGGTTCGTGCCCCGGTCCGGGAGGATCCCACATGCCACAGAGTGGTTGGGCCCCGTGAGCCATGGCTGCTGAGCCTGCGCATCCGGAGCCTGTGTTCCACAACAGGAGAGGCCACAACAGTGAGAGGCCCAAGTACCGCAAAAACAAAACAAAACAAAAAAAAACAAACAAAAAAAAACAAGACCTGTATAGATGCGGTCTATAAGAGACCCACTTCAAGCCTAGGGACACATACAGGCTGAAAGTGAGGGGATGGAAAAAGATATTCCATGCAAATGTAAATCAAAAGAAAGCTGGAGTAGCAATTCTCCTATCAGACAAAATAAACTTTAAAACAAAGACTATGGGCTTCCCTGGTGGTGCAGTGGTTGAGAGTCCGCCTGCCGATGCAGGGGACACGGGTTTGTGCCCCAGTCCGGGAAGATCCCACATGCCGCGGAGCAGCTGGGCCCGTGAGCCATGGCCGCTGAGGCTGCACGTCTGGAGCCTGTGCTCCGCAACGGGAGAGGCCACAACAGTGAGAGGCCCATGTAC